>MU831691.1:0-119822 GCA_029204225.1 Diphasiastrum complanatum
ATCTTTCAAATACTTCCTCCATTCGATCCGATGTGGTCTGTATCTGTACTTATGGACTCCTAGGTCATCCAAGAAAATTTCAAAAAATTTATGTAGATAATCTTTAAAAGCAAATTGCATTACTCTTTGGAAAGAACTTGGTGCATTACAGAGTCCAAACGTCATTACTTTGTAAGCATAGGTGTCCCATTCTGTTGCAAAAGCAATTTTGTGGTGATCTGCAGTGCACTCTTAACCTGGTTGTAGCCACTAAGTCCATCAAAGAATCTACAAATATTTGTAAAGAGAGTACACAAAGTAAGAGTTATGCATGCATGTGTCCAATCCTTCCGTCGCTGGTTGGAGGAGGCTAAAGAAGTGAAAAATTCTATGAACAGATAGCACAAGTTCATGGTCCATCGCTGGACAGTTAGCCATGCATGAGTATATAGTATTATCAACTGAAGAGGAGAACCATCCTCCTATCCGTCGCTAGAACAACAGGGTCTCTATGTGTAGATTAGGTGTTTAAACGTGAGTATATCATGCATATGCAATCCATCGTTGGAAAGCACAAAGCATTATTGATACATCTTCTTCATATGAGCAATTATCGGCGATCTGTCCATCACTGGACAACAATCCTTGTCCAACCCTGGACAGCACTCATTCCTACTCAAAGAAAAGTGTGAAGCATGTGTAGGAGTGAGGCAGCCCTCCATCGCTGCTCACTGAGCCATAAGGAGTAAGCAAAAGGCATGGAAAAAATCGTGGTTACATCATTACTATCACCTACGATTTCAGAGAATTATCACATACTTTGAAACTGTCCCATCACTGCCCTTGAGACAGGGTGGACGATTTCAAGAAACCAAAATTGTCATTGTTGTCCATCGCTGGACATCAATGTGTTCTTGTCCTATCACAACCTCAACATGGTTTAGAAAGATGAATGACATACCGAATCCAATCATTATTACAACAACCTCCTCCGGAAAGTAGAGTAGATGTAAACGTAATGTAAGAGAGAAGAAAATACATACAGTAAGTTGTCAGATCGTTGATCCGTATGTAGGTAGGGGCGCACTTTCAGCGAGTAATCAGAGGAGCAGAGTTCTTCACCGGTGTTGTAAAGCAAAAATGGTTGAGAAGAGCATGTACTTATAGTTCCCAATAAGGTAGTAACCTGGAAGGAGAGAGTGGGAGTGGGAAACTCTATTTCCCTCCAAATTATTTTACACGGACCAAACCAGTTCAAATATTTTGTGGGAAAACTTTCTAAGTAAAAAAATTCCATCAAGTGCAAGGGTACAATCCAAAAAAACCTTGTAAGTATGTAGAGCCTACCACACATTGCTTATTCAAGTCTGAAGCAAATGGTTTAATGTGCATACTTGTGCAAACGCTTTATAGCTTTATGGTTCGAAACCGAACCTAATCGAAAACAAAGATAGTACTAATATTCGATGCTACAAAGAGCGCAAGTTTTATTTGTTTGTGCTTAAACACAATAGTATTCCCTTTGAAATAGCAGTCATTCAAAAGTATGATAGCAAAACAGGTTACAACATGATGTATACCAATCATAATCAGAATGTGCCAGTGTCCGAGTTGTATCTTTAGTATAATAGCATGATACTACAGTGGCTTCATCTTTGGAGTATGTATGTAACCTTTCGTTACTTATGGAACAACCACACATTCATTTTGTCCTTTAAAGGATAGTAAAACATATTGTAAACTGTAGTTATCAAACCAAACTATCATCCTTTCATATCTATGATAAGGAGTTTGAATTCACACAACCATTTATGAGATAATAAGTACTTCATCGCTGGTCATTATGAAGCTCTTGTCTCAACAGCTAGTATTCCGCGACTCTCAGTCTTTGTTTGTCTCGTCTTCTCAAAGACCTCCTCGGTCTAACGTGAGAGGTGCTCGTGGGTAGGTCCGGTCAAGTATCTTGGGGATTTGTCAGAATCAGCCAACACAGAACCAATATTGAGCAATTGTTGGGAGATAACAATTATTACCGTAAGTAGTTAAAAGGTCTCTTTGTCTCTAAGAAGAATAAACAAATTAATCTACCAGATATTGGCATACTATCTATTGATTTAGGAGACCTTGGTGAACTAGAAATTGATGCTACAATCGCCGGATGCTGAATCGAAAAGGTGCCGATTGACTCAGGTTCAAGTGTGAACATAATAACTGAAGACACTGCTCATGCCTTAGGTTTGACTAATATTCAACCAACCCAAAGAGATATTAAGTTGACTGATTCGACATAAAGAAAACCTGTTGGCGAATTGAAGGACGTGACTGTATATATTTAAGCCAAGCATTTTACAATGAACTTTATTGTTATCAAACCACTTGTTTTGTTATCTTATTCTATTCTAATTGGATGATCATGGCTTTATCAGTCTAACACAAGTGTACACTGGAAGTCCAGAGAACTAAGATTCCAAATTGGCGAGACAACTAATCATGGAGAACAGATTACCACCTGGAGTTGTGACAATCTTGTATATGGCGTTCATGGTCATGGAAAACAGTTGGACCATAGAGTTGGGAGACACACCATATACATCAAACGCATTCTCAAATATTTGCAAGAATCTTTGAGGGTCTGAACTACCGTCGTACTTAGGAAGGTCTAACTTTGGTGTTCGTTTTTTAGTATGCGGTCCGTGGTTAGTAAAGGCCCCATTTAAGTGAGCTCTTGCTTGTGAGGATTCAGCAGCATGAAATTGTGGTCGGTCGTATGCAACGGCTGCTCTCATAGGTTCCCCTCTCTCGAATGGAATGGTAGATGGATCATGAATTTGTGATTTCATTCGAGAGTACCTATTGTATCGAGTCTGTTATGTGAAGGGAGATACCAACTCCAGTGGATAATCCTCTGTGGTATTAGGATCCTAAGGACAATCCATATGGAAAATCTAGAGTACCTTAGGATAGGGTATTTAGGCCTCTTGGACTCTTTTTCTGGTTTTATGGTTTTTTTTTTTTAACATTCTGGGTTTAAAACATATCAAGATATTTTAATCAGAGTATAGTGATTTGTATGTTTTCAAATATCACAGTGTTCCATGTAGGGATATTGCAAAAACTGGGTTGATAATTGTGGTACTTGGCAAGTAGTAGAGTCTAGTCAATTATAGAATTGACTTTCAAATTGACTCAGCTCGGTTGAGATCTCGAGGCAATGACGGTTGAGATTTGAAAGATAGGCGTGGTTGGGATGATAATGGAGAGGCTCAATCGAGATCTTAACGGAGAGGCTCGGTCGAGATCTTGACAAAGAGACCTGGGTGAGAATCTGACGGAGAGACATGGTCAAGATTTTGACGGAGAGATGCAGTTGAGATCCTGACGGAGAGACACGGTCAAGATCTTGACGAAGATACTCGGTCGAGATCTGAAGTAAACATCACGACTGAGATCTAAAGTGGAGGCTCGGTCGAGATCTGTCGGAGAGACTTGCGGTTGAGATTTGAGCGTAAGGCTCGGTCGAGTCCTGATAGAAGTGATTGAGATCTAAACGTGAGGCTCGGTTGAGACCAGACAAAAATGAGACTCAGTCGAGATCTGAGCGTGAGGCTCAGTCGAGATATGATGGAGAGACTTGCGGTTGAGATCTGAGCATAAGGCTCGGTTGAGATCTTCACGAAGAGGCTCGATCAAGACCGTAATGGAGAGATTCGGTCAAGATTTGAAGCAGACTCGTTCACAGACAGATCAACATTCCAAACAAGCAAACAGTCAGCGATTCTTGTTACTCATTAAGTCTAGATATTCAAAAACAGTAATGCACCTAGATTAATTCACAAGTCAAGAACAAAAACAAGAAACTAACTACCTAACAGCATACTAGCAATCCAAGAATCAAGAAACACCCATCTCTTGATTTTTAGATAACCCAAGAACAATCAAGAACTTGATTGTTAGAAGATATGCAAGATTTGCATCACAAACCCAGCCTATTTAGTTTACCTGAACGCTGATTCCTATGCTAATCCACAAGAAAACAGGAAAAAGTAATCCACTCTACTATCCACAACCACACACAAAGGATGGAAGGGCAAGATCATGAATGCATCACTCAAGAAACAAGCATGATCGAAGAGCTCAGAAGATGCACCAAAACTCGTGGAGGCTCTTCTCATTTGGACATGGAATAGATTCATTACACAAAAAGCTCCTCTTCTCAAAGAGGGAGTCTCTTAAATAAGCAAGAGAGCTACTTAGGTGGCATCCTAGTGGCATTCCCACATTTCACAAATTACAAGTGGAATAATGCCCTCCACTAGAGGTCACCATCAAAAGGTGGCTCACTTTACTTTCTTTAAGAGGGGTCTACTTGCATTTATTACTTTGCCTAGAAATACTAGTTCCTACATGGTCATTCCATCTTTCGGGATTCACCATGAGGCTTACACAATTTCTACTCGTCATTCTTAACTAGTACTTCTCGGCTCCCATACTCGGCTCTTAGTCTTCATTCGTTTCGTCTTCTCAGAGACCTCCTCTTGCTGTTCTTGCTACAACCAAAGTGGATTTAAATGACACACTCGGTTTAGTTTCAAACCTTGCGCGGGTCATCCAGACCATGATCAATGAAAAAACAGACATGAATTAGTGCATATCAAAGCTGGGTACTAAAAATACACTGATAACCTAGAAGGTTATTCAGTTGAATCACGAGCTCAAGATTGCCAAGCAACATGAGGCAAAATCTGAAGCTGAACTGAAAAAAGCCTAGCAAATAGCTGATTCTCTTGAAGGCTATGTGGGAACTCTTCAGGATGCATTAAAGATAGTGCAAGACCAACAAGGCTGTCCAAGCTTGTAAACAATAGGTGCTGCTGCTGGCAGGTCAATTGGATTTGGCCGAGATTGAACGCGAATGTCTTCAAGGTGAATTGGATGCGACCACCCTTGAACGAGATTCTTATCTGCAGACACAAGTGCATGATCGTCCCATCACAATGGACTAAATCCAATACCTGTTCAGGAAAGTCAAAACCTACCGCACTTTGTGAAATTTCACACATGTGGGAATGCCCTAACATGTGTGAATGATCTCCTAAGCAAGCTTATGCACTTGTTGATCAATACTAGATTGAATTCCAAGATCTAGATCAAAAAACTAAGGCAAAGAGACAAAGATAGATGCATATGTTGATAGCCAAAGTACTACACTTGTAAGAAAGTGATCATTAAAAAAACTAAGTAAAATTAAGCTCCTCTCCTTGGGTAGAGAGTGAGTAGAGCTAATTTGAATTCGGGTAGAGAGAGAATGTAAAACAAGCAAATCTCACAATACTCAAGTTTGACTCAAAAACTCAACTTAGATTATGATTGGAAAGAGGATACATATGAAACTTGTGGAGATCCTTCCTTGCATCCTATTGGACCCCTAATCCTAGCCTCTCTAACGCTATTGGATGAGTGATGCATCTATCTTGCAATTCTATTGGACCCTTTATAAAAATATCTCAATTTTGATTGGGACCCTTTGACCAAAGCCAACACTTTGACTTGATCACTCATCAGATTACATTAACACAAGTGTCACAATACTATTTACAAGCCTAACTAGCTCGAAATTGCATCATAAACTACTTTGGCTCAATAGAGGCATTACATGTGGATTTAACCAAGCTGCCATCTATGCCAATTTTTGGCCCTATTGCAACTCTACACAAAGATGCTTGACATAAAAACTTATGAAATCCCTAAATCTATGATAGATGACTTTTATTACTATTTTACAGATGTGGGAACATGCTCCACACATGTGAAATGTACTCACAAACATTAAAGAAACATAAAATCACCAAGATAGATTTTTGACTATTTTTCACAGTCCTCAAAAACTAGCTTGGCAAGATCAAGGAGTTTGTGAGACTTTTTGAGTGGATCCTTTTGTATGTATATGAAGTAAAACCCCAAAAAAAGGATCCATCATAGCAGCACCTCACCAATTCCATGATAAGATCTCTTTGGTAGAAATCTCTTGCCAATATCTTTGAAGAGTACTCCACCAATTTGCCACTATTTGAAAGTTGAACTTGCATGAAGATGGCTGCATCATAGAGATGGAAATCCGAGGCTTCCATGCCTCATAATTGTCACAAAGATCATAGAGATCAAGATCATAAGATGAGCAAAAGTGTAGATCTTCAAGATTAAGCATAGTAGCTTGACTAGTCCACATACTATGAACTTTATCCATGATGGATCTAATCTTGAAATCAAATGCAATCTTGTTCTTTTTTAGACAACACTTGCTCAAGGATGCAAGTGTCCTCTTTGGATGCTTCACTTAATCTCAAGAAAAGTTTACAAATTGTCTCAAAACATGTAAAAACATGAATTTTCACTATGAGTATTAAACTCAATCTTGCTCTTACAAAATCCAAAAGCATACTTTTGATAACACAATCTCTTTCATTCAAAGAACTTTGGAAACATACCTAAGCCTTTCATGACAAGAAATATGTCCATATTAGAGGCATCATACAAAACTAGTATTGCCTCTCTTGAACTTTGAGATGTAGAAATCTCAATAAACCAAGATAGTGCATCAAGTGCGTGGTATAGCAGGATTCATGCCTACTTTCATTCAAAGGGGATGGTGTCAGCCACAACTTGTTTCAAAGCGTTGAAACTAGAGAAACATAAGTGAGAATGTTAGAGTGGATACCACCTGAAACTTGCCTCTCTTTACCATAAAAGATGAGCCATAAGGACTTGGCCATCCATCTTGAAGATCCCCTTGAAATCATATGTTGAGGAGGCTCCTCTTGAAACCTCGACCCCTTCACATCTTGATAATCTTCAATAGATATGATTTGAGATGCACTTTGAGATTTCTTAATCTTGGCCCTTCCAAGATTGAATGTAGATCTTCATAAAGTATAATATCTTCACTCTCAACCACGTTTGAAATAGAGAGTATAATGGCTTTATAGGCCTCCTTGGTGGATAAGTATCCAACTATGATCCATGAGCTTGGATCATTCATCCTCCTTGTTTTCAAGGGAATATGTGCAAAGCAAGAACCTCCAAAGGCACTAAGGTAATCAACCTTAGGCTTCTTGAATAATACTTCATATGGTGTATTTCCTCCAAGAGCTCCACCACTCTTCAAAGCTTTGATCTTCAATGAGAATTCCATCTCAACATATGATTTGAATAATAGGAAATAATCATGCACCATAAATCTTGAAGAAAGAAGATATGTGCATCTTGTGTGATCATCCTCCTTTGAAGACTTGAATACATAAGCAACATCAAGAGATTTTGGACTCTTTCTTGGGTTCAATTTGTAGATGCCTTCATGTCTAGATCCATATGCTAGGATCTCACCATATTTCTTGATCACACAACTGTCAATATGGAAATTGACATAAATGATGGGACAAGGGAGATAAAAGAACGTGAACGAAGAAGAGAGCAGGAATATTGCGGAATAGCTCTCCTATTACAATCAGTTGCTAGAAGCAAAAACAGTCCAATAGAAAGCTTATGCTATGTATTATCACAACTTTAAGTGTTCTAGTTGCCCAACAGGATCTTAAAAATTAGTTCATACTCACAAAAATGAGAGTACAGTCCACCAAAGAGATTATAAATTGTTTGTGTGTGTGTGTGGTATTACTGGAAATCAGATTCAATATGAAGTTTAGTTATGAATTAGATTGAAATAGCAGTGTGATAGCACAAGTTCCTACCTAAGTGTTGCATTTTGGGGAAATGCAAAAAAGGCAAAGCTATTGCAAAATAGTTTAAACTGTTGAACTATGCTAGTTTTGCATTTCAGGGAAATGTGAAAAAGGTGAAATTGTCGCGAACATAGCTCATTTCGGCAGATTGTCATGACACTTAGAGTATTTTTGCAGACTGTCGCAAAAAATAATGTATTTCTGTAGACTTGTTCTAAATGCTAATTTCGTGGAAGTCCTTGAAGATGGCCAAGTCTTCAATGACTTCAAATTATTGAATTTAACATCTAAACTTGAAATTATGATAGGATTGGTTACCCTTTGTTGAAGATCAGCCAGAAGCTTGTTGTAGACGTTCTTCAAATATATTGGTTGTTTGAGTTGTAATTCTAAAGAGACAACTATGGGCTTAATTTCCAACAATCAAAACCACCATCAAGTAATTTGTCAACACTTATAATATTCTTTGTAATCTTGGGAACAAAAAAAACTTTTGAGGAGATAGAACTTTTGATGATGCAAGCTTCAAGGGAATAGTCCCCACTCCTTCAATTTTGCACTCTTGATTACTTGCAATATATATGGACTTTTTGATTCCTTCATAAGGCATAATAGTTGAAAAAGAATCCTTGGATCTACACATATGTGAAGATGCTCCACTATCAATATACCAAGAGTCATAAGGTGGAAGAGGAGAATTTTGATGCCATAAGTGAGCATTCTCCATCACTTGCAATAAAGTCTTTTTTCTCATAAGAGATGTTGGCTTGCTTGAATTGGTTCTTCTTCTTGAAGAAATTGGTAGCATAGTGGCCTTTCTTGCCACAAAAGAAGCACTTAACATCTTTTTTCTTCTTCTTTGAAGTAGAACATTGAGAGGAATCATCATCCTCTTCATCTTGGTCTTTTGCTTTGTCCTTAGAGAAGTGTTGGTGTTGCTTTTTGCTCCTCTCTTTGTGCTTGGCAAATAAAACTTTGTCTTCACCATTATGATTGAGTCTTAATAGCTTGTTCTCATGCCTTGATTCTTCAGCCATTAGCACTCCTTGCAAAGCCTCCAAAGTAGGTAGCTCCTCCTTGATGGCATAGGATTGGACAAGGTTTTCATACTCATCTCCCAAGCCATTAAGTATGACTTGGACTAGCTCACATTGATTTATGGATCCTCTGTTGGATTTACTCCTTCTACTCTCCTAAATCCCATTTTTAGTCTGCCTCCATTTTTGCTGCATATTTACTAATATTGTCACGCAGCCTGCATATTTACACGCAAATTCGCACAGACGAATAAAAGGCGAAAGAATCGCGACACTGTGTTTTTACACAGGTTATGGTGACAGGCGAAAAGGGGACACTATCCTACAAAATGCCAAAGGTGTCCTAAAAGCTAAGGCACCCTGTAAATCTAATCCTAAGGCTACTCGTAAGAAGTGACACACTTTCTACATCATCACCAACGTTCACCTTAGTATTGACTGACGTCGCACCCTTCTCACGCTCACCCCATGTAGCTGCGCTAACAGATTGGACAACTACTCCAGGCACCCACGATCTCTTACAGATAGCACATCCACTATGTACTTTCACATCTGCACACCTGTAATATTATGTATATATTGGATACCATCTGCGTATTCTATAGCGAGAGAAGAAGTGACTAAGAGAAGAGGTTTCATTCCTCATTACGGACAAAATAAGCTTCGTAGGGCACGCGATTTTGTCCGCTATTGTATTGTGCTCTACTGCATTATTAACATGTATACATGATATACTTAATCTGATATAGCTCTTTGTTCTACATTCCGATTTGTGTTAATATTGCTATGCTTGTTCTTCATTTTGTTTGATTATTATAGTTGTTCTTTCTAGTAATAGACGACTAACTTTTAGTCTTGTCTTTCGCGAATCATTCGCGACTAATTATCAGTCGAGCACAGTCTAGCTCTTCATGAATCATTCGCGACATATCATTTGTCTTGCAATTCGCGATAAGTTATTCATCTAGCGCTTCATCCATTAAATGTTTGGTTGTGTAATCTAGAATGACTATGATTCCTATCACTAAAATTTTGCTCATTCTGATAGGCATAGTCATGCTTACGGAGAGAGACGTTTAACTCATTCCACTGTGCACGAACATAATCTGTTTGAGTTCGTTTCTCGTTCGTTTCTTGTTCAAGTTCGTTTCTCGTTCGTGTTCATCATTTATTCTTCCCCTCTCTCCCAACATGGTATCAGAGCTATTTTCATAGCTTGATAAGCTTCTACAGTACAAGACTCTACTAGTCGATAGAGTAATTGTTTTCTTGTTCTGTAAATATCATATTTTCATACATAATTCACTGATAGTTTCTCCTATCACTCAGACTAATTCTTCCACATGGATTCCCAAGGGAAAGCCGGTCCTATCATGGACAAGCTTGATGGAGCCAATTACCATCTGTGGAAATTCTCTACAGAATCACATTAATCAATTCAAGAACCTGCTAAGACAAATGGCCGCTGTCGAATCTGTCATAGACGATCAAGACGCAGTGATGCAACTGCTTACAAGCTTGCCAAGTTCTTACGATAGCTGGGTGATGATCATCACGACTCATCCAGAATTGACTCTTTCGAGAGTCATTACTATGTTGTTGCAGGAAGACACGCGAAGGAACGAAGCCTCGAGTTCCTCAGCTGATTCTCACGCCTTGCACACCAACAAGAGCACGACAAAACAGAAGAAGAAGAAAGGCCCGAAGCAATCAAAGCCAGACCAGAAACCAGCTCAGCACAAGGAACAATCGAATCCGCAGACAAAGAAAAAATTGTTCTGTAGATACTGCAAACAAAACAACCACAAAATACAAGACTGCCGCATACTTCAAGCAAACAACAATAATAAAGGGCAGTCAAATCAAGTGGCAAATGCAGCTTCATAAGCTCCACAACCTATTCAAGAAGCGGATCATGATGCCTTCATGACCAGCCATCAAGAAGCATCTGGCGACAGTTCTTGGTTCATGGATTCTGGAGCCACTCAGCACATGACTAGCCTCATTGGCTGTTTCGAGTCCTATACGCCTTACAGTACTCAAAAATTCGTTCACCTTGGCGACAATAGCACACAAGCTATTAAAGGTGAAGGCACTGTAAGATTATGCTTTACAAATGATCAGTCTAAGCTACTCTCAAAAGTCCTCTATGTACCAAAGTTATCTACGAATCTGCTCTCTGTAAGCAGAATCACAGATCTAGGACACATAGTAGAATTCGAATGTGATCAGTGTAAAGTAGTTGATAGGACGAGCAAGATCCTAGCACTTGGAAAGAGACATGGATATTTGTATAAATTAAGTCATTGTTTTTTAGCCTCTAGTCAGGCTCTCAGTACTTCAATTCATTCAAATAAAAGTTTACTTTGACATTATAGACTTGGTCATTTAAATCATGCTGTTATACAACGAATGTCTAGACAATCTATTGTTCTTGATCTCGACTATCCTCGCAAAAAAGTCGAGTTACCTGTCTGTCAAGACTGTCTAGTTGGTAAACATACTAGGAAACCATTTAAGTCAAGCCATCAGCATATTGCTAGAGGATTGCTAGATGTTGTACATTTAGATATTTGTGGCCCGATGAAAAATCCTTCGCTGAAGGATGCCAAGTATTTTATAACCTTTATTGACGAATTCTCCAGAAGAATGATGGTGTATCTCATAAAGAAGAGAGCATAAGCCTTCAACTGCTTCAGAATCTTCAAGGAGCGTGCAGAAAAGGAGATTGGAAGGACGATCAAGGCCCTAAGGTCAGACAACGGTGGAGAATATATCTCTGTCAAGTTTAAGGAGTACTGTCAAAGCCAAGGCATTGAGCAGCAATTCATCACTCCTTACAATCCTCAATCTAATGGATTAGTTGAGAGAAAGAACCGTACTCTGGTCGAATCTGCTAAGTGTATGCTATCGCATGCATCGTTGCCCAAGAGATTCTGGGTTGAAGCTGTCTCCACTGCAACTTACATCCAGAACAGATGTTCGACCAAGGCCCTCTCAGACAAGACACCCCACGAGGTGTGGACAGGCTCTAAGCCTTCTTTGAAGAACCTAAAAGTGTTTGGGTGCATTGCCTACGAGCAGATTCCAAAGGACACAAGGAAGAATATGGACTTCCAAGGTCTGAAGACCATCCTGATCAGATATACTTCGTTTGATAACACCTACAAGCTGTACGATCATGATACCCAGCAAATCTTGTATAGCCGGGATACAGTCTTTATCGAGGATCAGTTCCTCGACCTCAAAGGCAAGGATATTGCTCGAGAAGAACCTCCATCACCTGCCATTGATACAACAGTCTAAGCTTATGGCTCAGGCGTGTCTATTGTCGACCCACTTCAAGACATCGAATCAGAAAAGATGTTGCTGCTACCCAACAAATGTCCCAGGAATGGTTCATCGGTCGAATCCTCCTAGAAGATCAAGCCGAGTGCGCACACAGCCCACAAGGTATACTCCTGAGTCTGCCTGTCTCTTAATGCAGGAACCGACAACAGTCGAAGAGGCACTTAGCCAACCAGACTCTGATCTATGGAGAGAAGCCATGGACAGAGATTATTCCTCTCTGAAAAAGAATCAGCCATGGTCATTAGTCGAAGCTCCCATTGGCTGCAATATTATTGATTGCAAATGGATCTTTAAGATCAAATATAATGCCAACGGAGCAATTTATTGAAGGAAGGCCAGACTGGTAGCACAAGGATTCACCCAGATCCCGAATGTTGACTACAGTGAGACTTTTAGTCCAGTCGTCAAACATTCGTCAATCCGAATGCTCCTATCTTATGCTGCAACTACCGACCTCAAAGTACGTTAACTTGATGTACAAAAGGCCTATCTGAATGGAGTTATACAGGAAGATATCTACATGATCCAGCCCAAAGGATACGTTCTGGAAGGCATGAAGAATCATGTTTGTAAACTCCACAAAGCACTGTATGGCTTGAAATAGTATGCCAGAGCTTGGTTTCAGAGGATCAACACATTCCTCATTGAACAAGGATCCAAACCGAGCATTGCTGATTGCAATGTTTATTCAAGGTCAGTGCAACAGTCCTTCATTATCATCACCTTGTACGTTGATGATATGTTGCTCTTCAACAACAATACCAAAATGGTCAAGGATGAAAATCAGATGCTGTTCTCAGAATTCGACATGACTGATCTGGGTGAAGCTCACTTTTGTCTTGGAATTTAAATCCACAGAGATAGAACAAATCGACTGATTTACATCACTCAACAAAGGTATCTTCACAATGTTCTTAACAAATAGAGTTTGATGAATTGTAAATTAGTTCACTCACCAATGGATCTAGGCTTGCATTTGTCGAAGGACCAATGTCCCCAGACCAAGCAGGAAGAGGAGCAGATGAGAGAATATCCATATCGATCGATACTTGGATCTCTCATGTACGCAATGGTCTGTACAAGACCATATATCTCTTTTGCTGTAAGCTCACTTAGCCAATACATGGCTAATCCTGGCATTACCCATTGGAAGGCTCTTATTCGAGTCATGAGATATATTTGAGCTACCATGGACCAGTGCATCTGCTATGGAGATGTCAGCAATGACAATCTTCATCAGCTCAGTGGCTATTCTAATGCAAGCTAGGGAGGAGATACATACAATCGTAAATCCACATCTAGATTTACATTCTTCTTCAATGACGGTCCTATTTCCTGGAACAGTCGTAAGCAAACCTCTATCGCACTTTCTTCTACTGAAACAAAATACATTGCTACTTCTCAATCTATTAAGGAAGCGTTTTGGTTGAGAAATCTACTGTTAGACATCAATCTGTATCAGTACAACCCTACAGTTTTGTTTTGTGATAAGCAAAGTGCTATTGCCTTATCGGCCAACCCTAGATTTCATTCTAGGAGTAAGCACATTGAGATCAAATATCACTACATCAAGGGCAAGGTTCCACAGGGAGGTAAGCTTAACGTATTGCAGGACACAGGATATGGTTGCAGACATTTTCATGAAAGCACTCAATGTTAATACACACAACAAATTTTGTGCATTGCTCAGTCTGAAGATCAAGACATTCATGGATCCAGATTAAGGGGGGGTGTTGGATTTATTCCTTCTACTCTCCTAAATCCCATTTTTAATTTGCCTCCATTCTTGCTGCATATTTATTAACGTTGTCATGCAGTCTGCATATTTACATGCAAATTTGCACAGACAAATAAAAGGTGAAAGAATCGCGACACTGTGTTTTTACACAGGTTATGGTGAAAGGCAAAAAGAGGACACTATCCTACAGAATGTTGAAGGTGCCTTAAAAGCTAAGGCACCTTGTAAATCTAATCCTAAGGCTACTCGTAAGAAGTGACGCACTTTTTGCATCATCACCAACGTTCACCTCAGTACTGACTGGCGTCGCACCCTTCTCACGCTCACCCCATGCAGCTGCGCTAACATATTGGACAACTACTGCGATCACCAACGATCTCTTATAGACAGCACATCCACTATGTACTTTCACATCTGCACACCTGTAATATTATGTATATATTGGATACCATATGTGTATTCCACAGCGAGAGAAGAAGTGACTAAGAGAAGAGGTTTCATTCCTCATTACAGACAAAATAAGCTTCTAGGGCACGCAGTTTTGTCCGCTATTGTATTGTGCTCTACTGCATAATTAACATGTAAACATGATATACTTAATATGATACAGTTCTTTGTTCTGCATTCCGATTTGTGCTAATATTGCTATGCTTGTTCTTCATTTCGTCTAGTTGTTCTTTCTGGTAATAGATGATTAACTTTTAGTCTTGTCTTTCGCGAATCATTCATGACTAATTATCAGTCGAACACAGTCTAGCTCTTCGCGAATCATTCGCGACATATAATTTGTCTTGCAATTCATGACAAATTATACATCTAGCGCTTTATCCATTAAATGTTTGGTTGCGTAATCTAGAATGATTGTGATTCCTATCACTAAAGTTGTGTTCATTTTGATAGGCACAGTCATGCTTACAGAGAGAGACGTCTAACTCATCTCGCTGTGCATGAACATAATCTGTTCGAGTTCGTTTCTCGTTCGTTTCTTGTTCGAATTCGTTTCTCGTTCGTGTTCGCCATTTATTCTTCCCCTCTCTCCCAACATCCTCCAATGCAAGCAAGCTCCCAGTGAGTATTTTTCACTCTCAACACATAGTGGCAATCTCATCACTCTTTTGAGAACTTTGGAAGATTTGATGTCTAAGAGTGAGGATCCTAGAGGTATTTTTGGCTTCATAAATAGCCTTGAGAGTATCCCAAGCTTGCTTGGCCGAGTTGCAATCACTAATCTCTCTCAAAATCTCATTAGAGACATTCATCTTGATAAAGTGGAGAGCCATCCTAGCTCTCTTCTTGTACTTTTGTACTTCTTGAAGGACTTGAGGCTCCTCCTCAATCCCAAGTACAATGTCCATCACATCTTGGAGTATAAAAATTGACTCCATTCTAACCTTCCAAATAGAATAGTTGGAGGTAGATAGTCTTTCACTAGATTCCAATAGGTAGGAAGCCATAGATGCCATGTAATAGTGAAGACTCCTTGTGATGAGACAAAGAAATGTTGCTTCTCTCTTACTATAGGATCTTTGAAAGGTGTACTACCAACTCCTATGCAAGATCTTGCAACAAAATGTGAGATGGTCCTCACTAGCTTTTCCAATCTCTCTTAATGGGCTAAGTTTGGGTCAAGCTATCTTTGGCATGTGGGAAACACTCCAAGAATCCACAAATCACTCAAACACAAACCAATTGTATGAAAGAAAGTGGCTATGACCTCAAAATGATGACTAGATCTCAAGAAAACAAGATTGGCAACCCTAGAAGTGAGATCTTTGATCAAACATGCATGATAGAGTCATAAATAAAAGTGTCCAACCAAGTTGGGTGCCCTATCCACCTTGATTCAATTGACTATAACTTTTTATTGGGAGATCCAATCACTATGAAGTCAATTGGTACACAAACTAGACTCAAATAGCTTTAAAACTAGCTACCAAACACCAATTTTGGATCACACATGGAAGAGAACCACAAAATTGAATTGGGCTATCCTTCACATGTGTCTGAGCAGGAAAATCTGTACAATATTAGAAATGATTCAATCCTTATGATTATGTACTCTTTTGATCCAATTTTGCTTGAGATAGCATGGGAGATGCAAACTAGTCTCTCTAGATCTAGATTTTTAAGAAATTTTTGGAACTTTGGATGAAACAAGCTCAAACACTTAGGTAGGCTCTGATACCATGTGAAATTTCACACGTGCGGGAAAGCCCTAACATGTGTGAATGATCTCCTAAGCAAGCTTATGCACTCATTGATCAATACTAGATTGAATTCCGAGATCTAAATAAAAAACCTAAGACAAAGAGTCAAAGATAGATGCATATGTTGATAACCAAAGTACATACACCTGTAAGAAAGTGATCCTTGAAAAACCTAAGTAGAATTAAGCTCCTCTCCTTAGATAGAGAGAGAATAGAGCTAATCTGAATTCGGGTAGAGAGAGAATGTAAAACAAGCTCAAAGACTCAACTTAGATTATGATTGGAAAGAGGAGTACATATAAAACTTGTAAAGATCCTCCCTTGCATCCTATTGGACCCCTAATCCTAGCCTCTCTAATGCTATTGGATGAGTAATGCATCCATCTTGCAATTCTATTGGACCATTCATAAAGATATCTCAATTTTGATTGGACCCTTTGATCAAAGCCAACACTTTGATTTGATCACTCATCAGATTACATTAACACAAGTGTCACAAGACTATTTACAAGCCTAACTAGCTTGAGATTGCATCATAAACTACTTATGTCACAAGCATCAATAGAGGCATTACATGTGGATTTGACCAATTTGCCATCTATGCCAATTTTTGGCCCTATCACAACTCTACACAAAGATGCTTGACATAAAAACTTATGAAACCCCTAAAGCTATGATAGATGACTTTTTATAACTATTTTACATGTGGGAACATGCTCCACACATGTGAAATGTACTCACAAACATAAAAGCAAAAAAATCACCAAGATAGATTTTTGACTAGGAAAACCATGGAAGTTGAAGTTTTAAAAAGAAAAAGACAGCCATGCCAAGAAATGGCAAAAATCAATCACTCCCCGGGGCGTTGCCTCCCCCCCCCCCCCGGTATCCCAAAAAAAAAAAAAAAAAAAAAATGAAAAAAAGAGAGTGTAATGAGGTGCAATTTCTTTCTCTCATCCACCAACCACATATTAGAGGTTTTCCTTAACCCTTAACCACATATTAGAGCTTGCCATTACCTTATAAGGTGATATATGAAAGGAGGTCAAGTGCATTTTAACAAATGTCCCAAGTGCAAATCAGAAGCATTCAGCCTCTTCAAGGCATTCAAAGAGCGTGCATACATTCTACTATCGGTATTTCACAATATAAAGGTCGTTCTCCAAAATCCCTTTTAGAGTCAGGAGTTTTAAAAAAAAAAACAACATTTTACACACAAGATCTCACTATATCACCACCAAAATGCAAGAGATTGATGTAGAACCAAAAGAGATATCTTCCATAAGAATGAATGAGAGGTGTGAATTCCTCCCACACTTATATACCTATTGAAGTATTTAGATCATCTTGCCTAAGCTTATGAACTTATGGAAGTTTCTAGGTACTTGCCAAAAACCTAGATCTAACTTGACTAGATTAAATGTATCTCTACTAACCAATTAGAGTAGGTTCAAACTCGACCTAATCAACATATGTAGTTGCTAAAAATAGTAAAAACACTATATTTAGTCCTTATTGACATAAGGAAATGTATCTCTAAGCTGAAAATTCACTTTGGCCTCCAAATTAGAAATTAGACAACCTAACTAGCTGACAATTTTTCAAAGTCCTATATCTTAAAACAATCATAAGCAAACCTCTATTGCTCTTTTTTTTGTTAGAGTCAGTGTATATAGTTGCTTCCCAAGCTAACAAAGAAGCAATACGGTTGAGAATTTGCTATCAGAGATTTTCTGAATGTATACTCCAACATTTGTATTATGTGATAAGTGCCATTGCTTTATCAACCAATCCTAGATTTCATTCTAGGAGTAAGCACATTGAGATTCGATATCACTATGTCAGCAACAAAATTCTCAACAGAGAGGTAAGCTTAGTATATTGTTGAACGCATGACATGACAATGGATATATTTACCAAGGCACTAAGCATTGATGCACACAACTGATTTTGTGCATCACTTAGTCTGAAGATCAAGGGCATTTATGTATCCAGATTAAGGGGTGTGTTGGATTTACTCTTCTCTTTTCCCTAAATCCGATTGTTAATCCTGATCCATTCATGTTGCTACTCGCATTGTCGCGCAATCTGCAGAAATACAAGAAATTCGAAGACATGTATCTACGCGATAATCAAACTATCGAGGGACTAGAAAGAGTTGAACGGTTGATAGATGCTCGAATCATCGATTCAACCAATAGTTGAATCAAACCTTCAAACACTTGTTGCTTCTTGACTATGATTATTAGACCTCGGCTCGAATTTGACTGTTGACATGGCACCACTCAAGCTAGTCAACTATATTAACCACTCTTGCTACTGTGCAACCGCCTTGGAAATGATTGTAGCTATGTTACCATTTGTCTAGATAACAACAACAATATGAATGTCACCTACCAGGGTAGTGATATCCACGTCAACTAATTGCCTGATAGTGACATCCACGCCTGCTAACTGTGCCTTGACAGTGACATCCACTACTTCGGCTAAGATTATTTAGACAACCCAATGTCTCTAAGCCATTTTGTATATATCTGCACAAATGTATATTACTATGTGAATGATGCAGAAGAACGATCCTGATAATGATAATCAAATTATTCATTCATAATCAGATTCAATAGATGTTTTTTATCATCAATTATATTCAAACATAGTTAGAATAAGGTATTAACGATCTTCAAACCATCGTAGCTATTACAAAACTAAAATTCAGTCTTGAGCACACAATTACAACTGCAATTGTCTTGTGCTCTCCTTATCACCTGGCTTGTAATTCTTTACTTTTTGTATGAATTAATTGTTTTATTGCATTCAAGATAATGTTAGTGTGCATGCTATGCTCCCTCTATAGTTCTATCTAGCTACTTTCAAATAGATTTGTCTGAACTGTTTTGACTCACGTTTTTGCAACCAAATAGTCATTCAACTTCATGTTTGTGCTACGTAATTACCTCTATCGGTTTTGATGACTTCAAAATTAGAACTAAGTCAAAGCAGTCGAGTCTTCGAACTCGACATTCTGATTTGAATCGATAGGCGTAGTACATGCACCGAGGAATCGGCCAACATCCTTCCATCCATACCCGATTCCTAGTAGTATTTGCCAATCCACTTGTAGTATTTGGGGTCTTCTCCACTTACCCCTCCATTTGAATCCACTCTATGGTGGATTCAACAAAATGTCCACTTGAGTTGATCATTAAGGTCTTTTGCAAGTCTCAAATTCTAAAACTCATTGTTAACATACGCAAGCACAACATTAGAAGATAGATGATTTCTATCATGAGATGATGTACTTGTGTCGTTGTTGGGAGTTACAAGATATGCATATGCTCCTGGAGGAGTTTGAGTAGGAATGTTTTGCTCTTTTGTCCACGTCTATTGCTGCACTTTCTTGTAGTTTTCTTATTGCAATCCCATCACTAGAAATTCACCTTGCAAATTTTGCTTGTCATTTAGCCTGTTTCGCAATTGTTGAGAGCTCTCTAAAGTTGCTCCTCTCTGCTATCATTTTGGTTTCAGGAGGACGCACTCCGTGCAACGTCCTTTGAGCATGAGCCCATTGAGCCTCTCATTGGCCCTCTTTTGAACAAGAATGACAATCTTTTGAAGGTAAGCATATTAAGTCTGTCAGATACGCTCCTCCAAAAAAAACTTGGGGATCTCACTCCTAGTCTCAAGCATGATATAATAACCTTTCACGTTTGATGAGGATCTTTGGGATATTAACCCAAATATGGTCCTTGTCTATTTATTGACAAAAACCAATATCATTTTGCATTAGGTGTTTGCCATATCTGCTCAATTTGCATTCATGTCAATGGTTTCTTTAGGTTTTTCATCCATTGCTTGTTTTATATTTTCTTGTTTTTCCTTGTAGTTATGTAGGATGGCTTACCATGTTATTTGAGTGTAGTACCTCTAAAGAGTTGAATAGCACTTTGTGCTCTAGTTTTTTTTCCTTCTCGTAAGCTCTAGACATGGTTTGCTATAGTATGTGCAAGAATGTTGCTTTTGTGCTTTTCAGGTCTCGAATCTTGATAGATGTTTCATGAGTTTGGCTAATGGATATGTTTCCTTTTTGTGCATTATAATTATTTGTTTGATTTGAAGCGTTGAGTCCATACCATACATGATGTAAATATTGGCAAAATTTTTACTAGTTGGCTAACATATCTGTGTTAGATTGGAAAGCAGAGGTGAGCATGAGTATTTTCTAGAACGTACTTTGTTTGGTTAATTGTGTTGTCTAATACAATGGATTAACAATCATAAAAAAGTCGTATCATGTCAAATCTCTTCATGTGAACTCAATAACAAGCTATTATTTAGCAATTTTAGATTTACAAGGCCAAACTCATCTTCTAAAAGACGAAAAGACGAAAGTTGCATTGTAAGAGATTGGAGTCTCTAGTGCTTGTACCGAACTTGGTTACTATCTATTGAATTTTTGAATGTATGTATTCAAGTTATTATTGTGATATTATGTCATGATTTGTGAAGGCCTTGCCAGAATATTAAAATTGTTGGATTAATTAAAAAAAAAACATCATCACAATCCATAAAATATTTATCGTAAAGTTAAGAACAATTGTCAAAATTTTACTAGAGATTCTTCTACATTCCTTTAATCTTCACAAAAAGCTGACAATATGACATGGCAACGCCTTTGTGGTACAATATCACATCATTCTCGTTCAGTTTAGCGATTCTTCTGCATTCCTTTAATCTTCACTGTTGACAATATGACATGACAACAACGCCTTGGTAGAATATCACACCATTCTCGTTTACATTTTAAAAAAAAGCGTGTGGTACAATATCACATCATTCTGGTTTGGATTGAAAAAAAAAAAACCGTGTGGTTGTGATTGAGCTGGGCCAAAGTGGCATTGCCTAAGTTGCACATCCCCCAAAAACAAAAAGGAGAGGGCCTTTGCCCCACTGAAGAAATGGCAATGCACGGTCTACTTTCAACACACGTCCGTGAAGGGCCAGGATCGTAACGCTGCTGCTCAATTCTACAATACAGTCTACCATGGAAGAAGAAGAAGAGAAAGAAAGCGAAATACAACACAGAAAAAGAGAAAAAGCGATGTTTCTAGCTTTTCTGACGTAATCGCAGACATGGCTGTTGTAGCTATACTGACATAATATTATCACAGACATTGATGCAATTAACTGGTGGATTGTTTTCATAATTTTTCATTGATCGAGCAATGCAATCAATGAACAGTTCTTGGTTGATTATTTCAGTCCTGAGATTGAATCCTTACGGTAATGGTGTAAGAAACTCGTGCGAATTCAAGGGAACTATACGAACGGTCTGTGGAGTAGGTCAGATGTCTGTTTTCAACTGGCACACATTCAGCTGAAAAGACGTTGTCCGTAACATTAAAGCTGAGATAGACCTGTAACACTTTTATGTGTTTTAAGAGGATGGAAAAGTTGAAGTAGACCTGTTCCGCTTTATCTAGTATAAGATGACGAGAAATGTAGTCATGTAGCAATATCATTTCTAGTTTTGTGTTGTTCAGGTTGAAGTTTGCCATAGGACCTGCATGCGGCAGTTTGATTCTGCCTGATAAACGGGAAGCTTTTGAGGTGAAATAGTTTTAACCATGAAGAGAACGCTCAAATCGAACTTCGTTCATAACTGATTTCAATATTTATTGCTTAGTGTATCTTTGGATTTTGAGTTGGTATTGCTGTGTAGAGTCAAGCAATTGTAGAATCGTTGTCTCTGAGTACCTTTTCAAAAGGAAAGGATAATCATTCCTAGTTAAAAGTTGAAAGTTTAAGGAATAATTTCATTCTGATTCTACGGTTGCACAAGAATTTGAGCTACTATAATGTTTAAGTTTCTTTTTTTTTGCCAAAAATTATCACTAGCAATACGCATAGTTCAAACTCTCAGAATTGCTGAGGAATCAATAGATAGCGCTCATTTTGCTGATACTTTTAGTGATTTTGCTTCTCATGTTTTCTCTCGGAAATACTTCATTTTTTGTGGATGAGTAACTGTTAACTGTTTTATAGGTCAATTAGTTTATTGACTCCGCCATGGAAAGGAACTGGATCTGTTTTCTACTGTTGCTGTTGGTAGTGCATATTAAGGCTTCGAAGCACGATATCGATATCCATCAGCCGCTTTCCAGAATTGCTATCTATGAAACTGTTCTTCAGCTTGATCCCTCAGTTTCCATCCAAGCAACACCAGGGCTTCTTGGCCTCGAGGTACACTTTTTAATCGTCTGTTATTGTTCTTTGGGTACGTCCCAAAAGTACATAACAGAAAGTAGTACATTTCAAGTGTGTTCATGCTCTGTGTGCGCGCGTGTGTTTCTGTGTGTTTGAGAGATAGAGATATTTTTTGTGTTCTCTGGATACCCCAGGATACATAAGAGAAAATAGTACAATTCAAGTGTATTCATGTGAGCTTGGGATTGAAAGAAGCACAGGCATTAAATGTCATCCACCCGCAAAGGTTAAGTGAGACACTCTCACTTAACCAGGGATGTTGGATCTCACTTAACCTGGGCTGTTTGGATGGAGAGATAGAGGGAGGGAGGCGCATAGTATCTTCGTGGCATGGGGGTATTTGAGCCTTGCAAGCACACTTACAGCCACAGTTTTTTTTTCTTCTGAAACCTGCATAAATTCTTTGAACAATCCCTACTAATCTTGCCATTCTCCACCGCAGCTGTCCTCAGCTCACGCACCGAAGAATGCTGCCAAATTCCAATCTCTGCTCAAGCTTCTTATCCATTACGTGTCTTGCTCAAGCTTCTTATCCATTATGTGTCTAGGAAGGACAAACTGATGAGCGAAGGTTGGTATGCTCATTAGCGGATTAGAACAAAACGCCTCATGAAGCTAAGCTAAATAGATCTACTTGTGAGTCTTTCTTTAGAGATACTTAGTGGATGCAATACGCAAAGTGTCTTGGATCTCCAAAGATGGAATCCATGGGAGGTTCATGTGGGATGTGCATGTTGCATGCGTTATTGTTTACCTCACGAGCGTTCATGCAAAGATAAGAGTTTTTATGGGATGGTAAACCTTTGGAACATTATTTTGGTGTCCTCCTTACTAGTGCAGTTTTCAATATGAGACATGTAGCCCTCACTAGGTTAGGGAGTGGTTTTGTTTTAGACAATACATATGTGATGGTCCGAGTAAGTGTCGCCTTTTTCATACCATGGTCACCTTGATAGCCATGTATGCAGTTGAGAGTTGAGAGTTGAGTAAGTGTCGCCTTTTTCATACCATGGTCACCTTGATAGCCATGTATGCAGTTGAGAGTTGAGAGTTAGTGTACGGGCCTCACTTAAGCTCTAGAGTCTAAAGCTTTCATCTATTTGCTTGTTCCATACAATGGGTGGACTAGGGTTTCCCTTCCCATTTTCACTCTTTTCAAGTGACTATGAGAGGAGTTGTGACCTTAGCCGACCCATCAATAAATTTCTATAAGGAAATTGTAAACTCTAAAGGAGATATTAATTGATGCCTACCATGCTCTTTAAGTGTCTTGAGTGCATCATCTAAGAAACAACTAGAAATTTTCCTAGATTTGGACAAAATAAATCGTTCATCATCTATTGAAAGGTAGCTAGAGCAGTAGTTAAACCAAATGGTAAAATTAAAATTCATAATGGCCATTGATGCTAAGAGTTCTAGCTTTATTGATTACGAGAAAAAAATATTCTCACTAAATTTGTAAAACTAGCACTCTTGGAAAATATCCAAAGTTATTGATAAAATAGGTTCAATAAATGTAATAATTTTATTATATTAAGTCTTTGACTTTGGAGGGAGATTGATGAAATTACTCATATGAAAGTCACCACATATATATTAGATCATAGCAAAAGGAACGACAAAGGTTGTGAGTGTGAGGCTATTTTGCTTGTATGCAAACTCATCTTCTTGTATATTGGCATACTTTACAGGACAAACAGGCAGAATATGTGACGGTAACTTTCAAACGACCTATTGGAGCAGCAATAACTGATTGGATAGGTGTCTTTTCGCCAGCATCTTTCAAGTACTTTCTTTCTCCTATATTCTTAATGAGCGGAAAATGAAAGTGGTTTTAGCAATGCACAGCCTCAATAATATCCAAGAAACCTAGTTTTTTTATGTTGAATTCGCCAAAAAAGCGAGGGCCGAAAGCCGCGGCGGCTTCCTCTCGCGCAACGCGCTTTAGCAATGCACAACCTCAATAAAGATAAATTCTATTTCTATGTTTGTAATATTTTCATTCGCAAACCTTTTTTTATTCAAATACTTCATAGATAACATCAATAAATATGTGGTTTGAGGTAGGCTCAATGCATACCTACCGCCACATGCACACAAATCAATGCACCCTCCGTTCCTCTCTCTCTCTCACGAAAACACACACACACACATAGACACACGCGCACGCGCACACACACATGCACGCACGCGCGCGCGCGCGCGCGCACACACACACACACACACACACACGTGCTTGTGCGCACTTGCACACCACCCTTATGTCCAATAAGAGAAAGCCTTCAAACACAAAGCTATCTTTGAAGTAACCAATAGCTACCAAAGTACACAAAAGGCATTGCCAAGTAATTATTTTAGCCCATGATAAGATATAAGGCCCTAGAAAATCCCTTTCTCGAGTCAAACTCGTAGGAATAACTTATGAACTTGCAAGGAAGTCTTAACTGTTAAGCTGGTTAACCTGGGGACATGGTTAAAACTTAACAGAAAATGTGGCAAAGGTGCAAATGCAAACATTGTCCTACAAACCCCCCTTTTTTTTTTGGCTTAGAACTTTGTATGGGGACTTACAGGAACATATCTTATACATAGTATAGAGTACAAAATAGCCTTGCTTGTTTCCTTTTAATAAAATTCCTATTTGTTTTACATGCTGGTCATTTTTTATTTTGATTTTGTTTGCAGATTCCAAAGTTCCAGGTGCTGTGGTACGGCACGGGTGCCGTACAAGTGCCGTGGAACTGAATTTTTTTTTGAAAAAACCAAAAAAAAAAAACAGGTGCCGTACCATGGCACCTGGTATGGTACCTGGACCCCACCGCACCTGTGCTGTGGGGTACTTTGACAGATTCACATAACAACTTTTTATAGGTTCTAAAATTAGAGAAGCTTCAAGTTTCAAGTATAGTGCAATCGTGTTCATTAAAATACACATGTTTCATAAAGTATTGTGGTTCCAAAGATGCCTTTTTTTAGATAAATTGCAACACAAAAAAATCACTACATCTGATGGATTTTTCGTTTGTCATATTGCCAGTGCTTCAGTCTGTTTGGAGGATAAAGTTGTGCCTAATAGAGACCTTGACCCACTATTATGCACTGCTCCAATCAAGGTGCTAATCATTTTGTGTGAGACATGCAGTTATTATGAGTAGAGGATGTTTTGATGAGAATTATCTTAAACCAAGACAATTTTGGAAGTACTCTGATGCATGCCCTTTGTGGGTAGCCTTTTGTCTGTTAGATTCAAAAATGCTACTGGGATCAAACTTTAGGAAGCTATGAAATTCATACATTGCTTAAACACAGATTCTATGTTGATAAAGAGAGAGAATTCTAATTCTTCTCACTTTGTTTGGCCTTTGGATGATGAATCAGTATCAATATGCCAATTACTCATCACCAAATTATGCGAGCAACGGGGAAGGGTTCCTGAGGTTTCGGCTCATCAACCAACGAGCTGACTTTGCTTTTGGATTTTTCTCAGGGGATCTATTCAATGTATGTAATAAGTTGGGTGAATCATCGAGGTTGCTTTAACACTATAAGCACATAAATATTGCTTATTCAACATAAACTTGAATCTCTACCTTAGGATTTGTTTTGTCTCATTTAGAAATGACGTTAAATAATTATTTATTCTTTCGAGTTTTATGTGCTAATTTTGTAGACTGCCAAAGATCAAGTATTAAGTTGTCATTTTTCCCTTGTTGTGATTCAACAGGGCTCGCTTAGTTGGTTAACTTGGTATCCAAAGTTTCTTTAATACCAAGTTCAAACCCCCCCTTGGAAACCAAGGTGCATTTTCCCTTGTTGTAAAAGGTATGGAAGGTGTTTTGATTCACGTTACTTGTGCTCCTTTTAGAAACATGTAGAAACAAACCAAGTAGTGACCTTTCACGATTTTTGTTAGAGTCCAGTTACGACTGTTATCATGACCTTGGCACGGCCGGTCACCAGAGGGCCTGAGACCAAGGTATTGGCAAGGGCCGGTGACCGAGGAGGACATCTGTCCCAAGTTGGGACCGGTGGCCGCCTGACAAGTTGTCAGAGATGCGGTGTGTCTTGACCGTCGGGACCCTAGCCGTTAGTGACGAGATGCTAGCCGACAAGTAGTCGGGGTGACCAAGAGGGTCACAGGTCTTTGGCGGGGCACGGGGGTGGTACCCTATGAGTCACTCAGTGTTCACAGGTCACAGGGGCTAGGCATCCCAGGTGGACTGATCACCCACAGGTGGATGCCATGTGCCAGTTGACGGGAATAGCAGGTAGAAGGACTCAAGGAGGGGGTGCCTATGGTTGGAAGGTTCATTCTACACACCGGCTTCTAGGATTCATGAGCTTGGAGAGATTGGCTTGTGACAATTGGTATCAGAGCCTCGTTCTAGAGAGAGAAAATGTCGTTCTAGAGAGAGAGAAAGTGTAGAAATTGTCAGATTTTGCTTGTTTTTGAAGGATTTTTTGAGGGAGAAAACGTGGGAGACAAATTGGAGAAGAAAGGTGGGCCTCCAGCGCTGCTGTTCCAGCATATCACAAACACCCATTTGAGGAAGAAAAAACTTGGTAAAAAAATTCAGATGCTCCATCGCCCTTTTGTAGGCATATAAGACCAAATGGAGTACATGTCAAGTATGTGAAAACCAAGGGAGCATATATAAACGTCTCCAAGAAAAAACTATACATAAAAGAGAAATGAGCAATATAATTGTAAAGTACAAATTGCCAACTGTCCATAAGGGGGAGCAAAATAGCTGCCAGGAGTAGAGTAATATCATGTAGTGCTACTGCTGAAAAAGGATGTGATACGAGCTGCAACAGGAGGTAACATGGGTCGTCGCTGACGTCGTCTAGGAGGGTGATAACAGTGTGCTCTTGTAACATGGCGTGAAGTGCAAACTGCTGCATGACTATGAGTGATACACTGTCTCTGACATCGGTGAGGTAGTATTTCGTTGTCATCGTCATCAGACCGTGTCCGTCTCCTGGTGAAGAAAGATGTAATTTGAGCCTGAGAGCTAGGATGTGGCTGGTGAGCTATCTGGTACATATCTTGGCGCAACAAGACCATCTCCCGTAGCATAAGTGCGACACAGCGAGAATCCTCATATCCAATCAGTGCTCTGAGAATAGTAGGCATGTCCCGGAATAAACAGTGATATCGCCCTTTGATCTCATAATATATGTGGCATCTGAAGATGAATTGCTCCTCTCTATCTCATGTAGGGGACATAGCAGGCATAGTCTCTCCTCTCGTGGTGTACCCTGGAATTTGCCTGTCTCAATAGCCAACTGATTTGAG
Organism: Diphasiastrum complanatum; assembly: GCA_029204225.1. Lineage (NCBI taxonomy): Eukaryota > Viridiplantae > Streptophyta > Lycopodiopsida > Lycopodiales > Lycopodiaceae > Diphasiastrum > Diphasiastrum complanatum. The sequence continues at coordinate 27,612 of MU831691.1, forward strand.
GAGACTCTGAACTGTCCCAAAGTGAAACGAAGACTGTGTGATAGTCCAGAGGACAAATAGCGAGGGAAAACTGGAAGTGCAATGGCATCCTACTCCAGAAAGTGAGTCCGGTCGTAGTCAGGTAGTAGTCAGGCTTCACCCCCAGCTAGTGTCGCCAAGTATGGTCAAGATATGCTGACAGTTGGATGTAGAGAAGGAAATCTCTACCAAGCCAAGATTATCAACAATTCTGATAGCATACTAAATGCATCAAAAAACCAAGATCAACTTTGGCACAAAAGAATGTATCTTCTGAACATGAGGAGCCTCTACGACATGAACGAAAAAGGCATAGTCACAGGTCTGAAAATATCCAGATCCGATGCTGAGTTCTGCGAAGCCTGTTAGAAAGGCAAACAACATCGGAATCCATTCATACACGAGGGAAGAAGAGCAAAGGAAGTTCTTGAGCTCATCCACTCAGATGTCTGTGGACCGATGAAAGTTGATTCACTCTCAGGATCGAGGTATTTCCTGACGTTCATTGATGACTACAGTAATTAAGACTTTTCTAGCCTCAAAGCCCTGATAGACTTTGATGATATAGAATTATCAATGATCAATATTCTTTTAGGATATTATATGAATTTATTACTTTCATGAATTTAGAAACAGACATTGATACCTGTAGAACTAAGAATCTTCTATGAACCATGTTTGATGGTATTTTGAACACTGACCTTTCTTTGAAGGGATGTGCAGGTACGCACGAACGTGCCTGAAGAATCAGAGCAAGAATAAGAAGCCCTCTAGGCTTAAGGACTGACCTCTCTTTGAGGGTATGTGCAGGTACTCGAGAAAGTGCCAGAAGAACAAGAAGTTTTCTAAGCTTAAAGATAGTATAAAGAAGGCTTTTTGATAAAGACTATAATGAAGGCTCAGCAGAGTCTATAAAGAAGGCTTATTTCTAAGTCTATAATGAAGGCTTAGAAGAGTCTATAATGAAGGCTCAGTGGAGTCTGTAAAGATCAGGAATAGGCCAAGGGAGTGATCACCCTTTTCACCATGATTGAGGATGGGCAACCTCTAGAAAAAAGGGCCTAGGAATCGATGGACATTATGCAAAACACGATGGAAAAACCTTGTACCACCTACCTCCCACCTACTTTTCCTCATGCATTCTAGGCTATTTGACACCTAGAATGAGGCGCCCTCCTACACTCTCACTTCATATGCCAAATCATCATAATAACTCTCCCAAACTAATACACATCACCCATTCACCCTCTCTAACTGATACACCTCATCCATGCACTCCACTTCACCATAAGTCTAATTGGAGTCAGCCAGTTACAATCCATCGAAGATTATTGTAAAATATCATGAAGCTTTTTTGCAGAAAATAACTACAGATAATGTAAATAATCATGATGCTTCTTGTTTACCATCCAATCATGATGCATGCAAATTGAGCTCTCAATAATTGGCACATGCACATCCATGAAAACACATGAATGACGACATGGATCACCCCCGAGCTACATCATATAGAAATCAAGGTGAGGACACCAACATGAAATAGCATTAGGCAAGCAGGATACAATTCCACCAGCCATGCAGTCGACCCCATTATAGGAACCCAACTTCTGCCAAGCACGATGCCTTCTCCCTAACATGATGCTCAGTAAAGTAGAAAGCCTGCTGATCAATGAGTCCATCCCTAACATGGTGTGTGCCATGAATAGGAATCATGTCCACAAGAATCCCAGACTCATGTCATGATCAATTCCCAATACTGGCATAAGTACTGAAAATCTCTTGCCACAAATCTTGTCCCACAGAACCACATCCATATGGAATCAAGCGTCACTGTATGCTATGCCTATATAACAAGATCGACATGCACTGCCAATAGACAAGAAGGACAGGGAGAAGTATAAAACAGATGGTCACAGTCGTCTTGTCTTGTTACTCATCAGACTACTCTTAACTTTCCAATTATATGCATTTATTCCTTTGTTTTTAAGTACCCTTTGTATCTTTGAAATTCTATTTGTGAATGGCTGTTTCTCAAGTTCGTTGTTTTTCTAAGATTTGTGACTGAGAAATTTTTTGTGGTTATTTTTACGTGAGTGTTGCAGCCTGTACTCCTTGCAGTGTCAAATACTGTGACCTTTGTTGAACCCAAGAGACCTGCTTATCCAAGGGTAGCTATTGGCAGAGTTTGGAATGAGGTAAGGGCAAAGCATCACCAAACTTTTTCATAAAGCTATTGGGTTTGCTGCCTTGAGCATATTTTTTATCAATATTCAGTTCGTAGTTAGTCTATTCCTATTTAAAAACTATAACCTGCAAGATTTCTTGTCTATCGTATGAAATTGGCACTTGATATCTCTAGTTAAGTTACCACTTTCCCAATTTGCAGATCTCTGTAACTTGGACAAGTGGATATGATTTAAGTGAAGCAACACCTCTTGTTATATGGGGAACTGAACAAAATGGAGATGCTTATACTTCAGCAGCTGGGACCCTAACATTCACACGGAACGATATGTGTGGTAGAGAAGCTTCTTTCAAATTTTTTAGATGGATTGTGTGAACTCTGGTAGCCAGCATTAAAACCTGTAATCTATTCCTCTAACCATACTTAAGGTCTTGTTATTAGGACTTATCCCCCACTATGCCCTATGATGACCACTGTGGCTTCATGGTTTCAGTTTTCCTTTTAGAATAGTTGCACAACATATTTTAAATGCTGAGGTAAGGCCAAAAGAAAACTCATCAGGACTGTGCCTAATGATTTTGCCCTCAAAGTGAGGGGTGCACCTCACTTAAATCACGCTAGCAAGTCTCCTAGCCGAGTTCTTGTATAAGTAATCTGAACAAGGATTCCTTTGATAAAAATGGAAGTAACTTATCACTTTCATTCAAGAGATTGCTTTATGTGTTCTCTGGTGGACCACAAGTGCACTATAGAGTTTTGATATGAATAACGTTACACACTTTGAACCTGTTGAACTCTGTTCTTGTTTAATTGATGAATAACCATGAAAAACTGATGTAGTCCAATCTGCCATTGGTTTTGCATCTTTTTAGGCCCTCCTGCAAAGACAGTGGGTTGGCGCGATCCAGGTTTCATTCACACTGGTTATTTGAAGGAACTTTGGCCAAATACAAGGTAATTGCTCTTTGTCTGATTAAGATTCAGAGACTCCTGCAAGATATAAGTTCTTCGCTAGCTTTTAAGCATGCTTTTGATGCATGAGCAACTTTTGTATATCAAGTAGTTAAATGTCCACGTGGTCTCAACACCTGGAAAATCTGCAGTTTTTTCACTTTTTCACTTGTTTCTTCATTGTATACATCAAGGCATTTTTGCAATAGTTGGTCAAAAACAGAAACACAGTCCTGCCCATGTGTGGTGTGGTGGTAGAGGGTTTCTGGTTTGGGATTGACCACCCAAGTTCAAACCCCGCCCATACATGGGTGGTGTCCTCCCAAAAAAAAAAACAGAAACACAGTTTTCAATTGTTGTACATTCCAGCTCAATCACTGCATGGAGGATTCTTGCATTTGCATGTTATTAGAGTGAACTTCTGACCTAGTTTACCTCACCAATTGAATGGTGCTCAATTATTAGCTGGCGACCTTGGATTGATTTACAATTTATTACAACAATTGCAGAATTGAGCATGGACTTGCTTTTGCAAGGTCAAATCTGTCAAATTGTGTAAAAATCCACTAGAAGGGATAAGAATACTGGTTGGACAGTTGATTGTAATAACTTTTCCATCAGCTTTATTAGACTTCATATCAATTAATATCTCTACGCTTGCTGCATCACATGAGATCTGTAGAACACACTAGGGGAAGAGCTTCTTAGGAAAACTTGTATTTGCATTTTCATGTGGACTCTTGATGGATTATTTAAGAAAAGTTTTACAAAGAGAGACACCCATAGTGTTCAATTTTCTCCCTTATTTTGATCTTTCTGCTGGAAGACATGTCCCAAAGACACACATCAAACTCCTTGTCTTGTTTCTGGTGCAGATATCACTACAAACTAGCCCACAGGTTGCATAATGGATCTTTCATTTGGGGTCGTGATGGGTTTTTCAAAGCACCACCTTTTCCTGGGGAAGATTCCTTACAAAGAGTTGTCATTTTTGGTGATATGGGGAAGGTATATTCATTCAATAATATTCATTTTGTGGTTGTAATCTTGAAGGATATCACTTCATTCAGTATCAGTTTTGTTTGTTTGCAGTAGTACTAGAATCTTTTATTACATTTAGCTTGCCAAATCCATGTAGCAACCAACAATTATGGCTAGAATAACAAGCCATGATCCAGTTTTTTAACGGTTTCCTATCGTTTGGTTGATCCGATCTAAATCAATTCTCAGGGCAGATGCCGATTGTACTTCCTGAAGTGAATTTGCTTTGTGATTGACTCGTGAGAGAATAATCACATTGAATCATTCAATAAAATAGTGTTTTTCTCCAACTCTATATTGACAAGTAAGGTTCTTGACTACCTAGGAAACTCTTCCAATGGAAATTATCTCCTCCAACCTTGTCACTATTACCTTCCAGCAGGTGTTGCATAATACCTCATGATTTTAATGAACAATATTGGAAAAGGTCTGCTCTTTTAGGAGAGCACTCTAGTGCAAGTTCCTGCTTGCAAATTCGTTTAAAAACATAGAAAACATATATTAGGAAACCATAATAGTGATTCATAGTGAATATTGAATTGAAAACCTCGAGATGGATATTTTGTAACACAATGTCTTTGCATGAAATTTGGAATTTCAAATCCGATTGGTTTTGTCTAGCTATCCATAAAATTACTGAAACTTCTAGCTTCAAGATGAGTACTTGCTGATTTTTATCCCATGCTTGTTGTGGTATACTAGGCCGACATTATTCTAGTGAAAATTTTCTCTGGTATTCTATACTTAAAATCAGTAGGAAGATTTGCTTTTGTATGCATGCATTCTCAGATTGAGGTTGAACTCGTTCTGGTCATCAATGTTGAACTGGTAAGCAATTAGTGGCTGAATTACAGATCGTGTTTAGGAAGTGTCTCTGTTGAACAGAAGGCAGGTACTGTGAATTCCTATACATTCACTTGTAGCTAATTGCAGTAATCTGTCCAGGCCGAGCGAGATGGATCGAATGAATACGACAGTCAACCAGCTGCATTAGACACTATTGCTAGCTTAAAGGAGGATCTGGAAAATATTGACCTTGTACTCCACATTGGAGATATATCCTATGCGAACGGTTATCTTTCTCAATGGGATCAATTCACAGAACAAATTGAAGACATAGCATCACAGGTTCCTTACATGATAGCAAGGTTTGTACTATGTCCTGTCAGAGCACTCGATCACTTGTAGATGAAAGTTAGGTTTGAAACCAAGAAAGGAGTTCAGGGTCTGCTTATATATGTATATATATATATATAATATATATATACAATGTACATATACATATATATATATATATATATATATATATATATATATATATACATATATATTGTGACTAGATATATCCATGTTCATGTTTTGCACAACGACTTGAGAAACATAGCTATTTCAGTGTATGTTTTACTCTATACACTGAAATTGATGTAATTTATGTGGTTCCTTCTTCACATGCAGTGGAAATCATGAACGAGATTGGCTAACAGCGGGTTCATTCTATAAAAAAACTGACTCAGGAGGAGAATGTGGTGTTCTGGCAGAAACAATGTTCAATATGCCTGCAAATAACAAGGCCAACTTTTGGTAAGACTTTTATTATTTCTTCGTTCATATAGCAGCTATCTGTTTGTAGAGAGCTTGTAATCGCCCTTTATAGCGCAAAGGTAGGGCTAAGAGGAGTGGACAACCCCCAAGCTAACTTTGTTTCTAAGGCCATAGTAGCAGTTTTCCAAGGGCATATAGAAGCATAGCTGCACATAGTACTGAATTTTTTCAAGCTTACTCCATGTTACACAGTTCCTACATATCTCTCTCTCTCTCTAGGCCTGTACCTACACTTCTTCCTCAGCTAGCACCTCTCTGCTCAAGCATTTGTTGTTAGGGTGATTTCAGACTAGGGGCAGGTCCTGTTGCTTGGCCGTTTGACTTGCCACCCATTTTTTGAATTTTGGCAAGTGAGTTGACGGCCTCTTTCGCAAGTGCCAAATAAAGGGCCACAATTTCATTGGCCAGTTTGACCCCTACAATCTGATTGGTCCATTTTTGTGAAGTTACCCCTGACACCTCAACATGGTAGGCAATGCCCCCAGGCCCAAAAAATGGACTTGAGTTGCCGCTTTGTGGCATGGGTCCCATGCCACCTCGTCTACCACATGGTGGCAACTCAATCTAAGTCTAAAAGGGGGGAGACCCATTTTTCCTCCCTGTACCAATGGGAGGACTCCATTTTAAATTTGGGACTTGCTAGGCAATGTAGTGTAAAACCACCCTTAGTTTTGAATTATTTTCTGTTTCTTTGGTTGTCAGTGTTTTAACTCAATTTTGTATACATTCCATTATTCTTCTTGTCATTTTGTTTGTTACTTGTTATTTTTGTGCTCATCTATAGATATACAAAGAAAAAAAAACATTTCTTTTTACAAACAAAAAGAGTGCTTGCAAATTTTTTAGTATGCTTTTGATTTCCAGTCCCTTTCCCTTTTAGAATATCTTTTCGTTTATATCGGTTCTGAGCATGTGTTTGAGAAGTCGGTGCACGGCTTCAATATTTTTTGACACGAATTGCCTGAGTTGTACTGATTGTCAAAAAATTGCTAGTGCAAGGTGGTCCTACCTATTCTAAGTGGCATACATATGTTTGTCCTCGTCTATCTATCTCCGATTGGCATATCTTTGTACATGTGCTTCACCTACTTATGTTATCAGTTGATAACGCCTCTGCTTTTGGAAGTCCTCTAGCTAATACAATTGGTGTAATAGATATTGAGAGTGATACTCCTTTTGAGTGTATTACTGAGTCACATTGTGAACTACCTTTTGTGAGCAAGGTTTCATCTTACTATGAGGGAGATTACTTACGTTACATGACATAGTCATTGTCTCACCTAGTGAGTCCGAGTCACATATACAGTTTTTTATGCTGATATTGCATGCTATGAGCCAGATTCACATATACAGATATGTGTCAATGCCGATGTTGCATGCTTTGATGCTGATGTCAAGTCCCTTGATGTTGCTCTTGAATGCTTTGATATTGATGTCGAGTCCCTTGGTGCTCATCTTGTGTTTGATTATGATAAATCAGATGAATTTGTGCATATACTTTCTACGGATCCTTCATTGCTTCAGACTTCTGCATCCATTGTTAGTAGATGTTTTTCTGATGGTTCTTGTTGCCTATCTTAACGGTTTTTCCTGGAATTTTTGGTTGCTACATATCAGTTGGCTTTTGCTGATGTTCCCATGTTATTGCTATGGTTATGGTCAAGTCGTCCTTTTCTTGTGGTATTCCTGGGCTATGCAGCTAGTTTTGGGTATCTCACTTGTTGGGGTCCTGCATGATGACATTTTCTTCTAGCATTCTTGGGCTATTAGAGTGCCTTCAGCCAGTTACACGGTTGTTCTGGTTTTCTTTATTTTTTGCATCTATCTCAGATACATCAGCTTATAGTAGTATCATGTTGTCCATTACATAGAGATACATTTATAGCGTGATGTACAGCTGATGTACCATGCTTTGTGGATATTGTGTGTTGCTTTTGGAATACTTTTTGTGACGACTTATGTCCTCTCCTTAAATATCTCCATTGGTGCATGCATTTTCTCCTTATGAATTAGAGTATTTTTGAGATAATTCTACTCAAAATTATTTACAATTGGCTCTTACCAAAGCTATTGCTTGGGGCCTTTTTTCTAGTTTTTAAGGTTTAGTGATTTTCATTGTAAGCCCCACATTGATGGCAACGTTTTTCAAAGTTGGGGAGGATTATCTACCGTAAATAGCCTCTAACTAGTATACCTTCAGGTATTGGGCCAGTTACCATCAAGGGCATGGACCCAAGTACCCTAAGTTGCCCTAATGTCTAGAAGGTTCCACTAAGCTCCTCTAGATAATATAGACAGGGCTATCATTTAGACATTAGTATTCATTAATTTATTGATCAGTCAGCTTATTGGTATTGTTTGGGCTCTTCATGGGAGAACCTTTGCTATTGCTTGTCGGGCTTTAGCCATTTATTATATCAAATGCTCTTGATCATTCTTCACAAGAGATTGCTTGATTGTGTCTATTATAGTCATGCATGCTTCAATGATACAATATCCATAGATTGAGTGAGCCTACTAGACAATAACCTGAACATTTCATTAATGGTGAGGGCAAATAGCATACATGGAATTTCAAGGCAATGTGAAACAATAAAAGAGAACTGGCAGCATGTGAGTAACCGAACATAGCCTATGGTAGTAAGTATGCAAGACAAAACAAACAAACAAACAAAAAGCTGGGCAGTAGTGCTAAGCACACACTTCAACAGATGAACAAACCAACAAACAACACGAAAATTGGTGAAGAGTAGCCTATTCTGTATGCAAATGCATACATGTAAAAGAGTCAAAAGTAAAAACTGTAGAGTACTTATTGATTCTTCTGACTAATTGCAATAGCCCACATGACATAATCTGGATTATCTTGCTCCTTATTGTGCTCCTATAATTCTCATATCTTACTTGTATGCCGCCCCTCTGTCTCTCTCTAATTCAGGGTTTCACGCTACTAAAGAAATATAATTAATCAATAAAAGTACATTCCATATGTATGGAACAAAATGTGCATTAAAAGAAAAATCATGCAACAGAATTCATTGGTTCACACATTCTAATCCAAGATTATGTTTTCCTTCTACTCCAGAATTTCATTTTGCTGTTTTCCTTCAAATCTCACACCTACTTCACAGTTTTTTGTGTCACCAACTGTGGGATGTTTCTATCCTGTGACGTTTCTGTCTTCCTTGATGATATTTTTATCTACTACTGTCCTTTACGACATCATTGGTGATCGTGACATCAAGTCATTATCTCCATTCCATGTGTCCAGATCTTTGTATCTAGCTTTTCCTGTTTTCCTTCCGTGCATCAGCCATCATTAGCTGCTCCTATGGTGATTCTAATGATGCAGCAGCTCCTACACGATAATTTGACTCACAGTCATCCTTTTACTCATGATTTAGGCTACTGTTTATCCTTTTGCAATTCTTCTATGCTTCTAGATTAGGCCTATAATAGGGTAGTTGGTCTCATTCCTTTTTTAGATTTGAGAGTAGCCTGATATCAGCTTAGCTTAGTTTTGCAAGTATTCATTTTATAACGTTACTTTCTGTCTAGAGGCAGTTGCATTATGTCCTTAATTCACTTCTGTCAATACAAGCTAATACCTGATAAAGCTCCAGCATTGAGCTCACTTTTGCCAAGAAGCAACGGAATCAAAAATTCAAAATCGATCAATGTGCTCCAAATTCCTGTGTATCAGCAGCTTGAGTGTCATTCCATGCCCTCATTAAATATGATAGTCTGATGTTTCATAAGCATTTGTCAAGTGTATTTGGAAATTCTAGTTCTATCTCTTCATATCTTAAGCATATAGTCATCCCAACAAATGCACTTCTTCTCCCTGACTTTTTTGAAATTTAATAAACAGGTATGGCTTGGATTATGGGATGTTTCATTTCTGCTTTGCCGATTCTGAGCACGATTGGCGGGAGGGCACCGAGCAACATAAGTTCATTGAAAACTGTCTAGCAAGTGCTGATAGGCAAAGGCAGCCATGGCTGATATTTGTTGCACATCGGGTTCTTGGATATTCTTCGGATAAATACTATGCCATGGAAGGGTCATTTGGGGAGCCTATGGGGAGGGAGAGTTTGCAGAAACTTTGGCAGAAGTATAAAGTTGACCTAGCATTTTTTGGACATGTCCACAATTATGAACGCAGTTGCCCCGTTTATGAGGTAAGTTGTAACTCTGTGGTAGAGAATTTTTGGCATGTGAATTTTCTTATAGAAACCCATTCATCATCTATATTTCTTCAATTTTTATGTTCAGAAGCATCATGCAAAGGCACCAGACGCGTTCCTAGGAACGGTTGCATTCCGTTCCTAGGAACTATGAGGTAACTTTGTGGTACAGAATATTTGGCATGTGAATCTTCTTATAGATGCCTATTTATCATCTATATTATTTAATTGTTATGTTCAGAAGCATTATGCAGAGGTACCAGACATTCGGCTTTGCCTAATATTTAAAGCTATTAGCACTGCAGATTTTGCCTGGAAGGGTACAAATTGAAATTTTGGCTTGTGTTAAAGCGAAACCTAGGAAGAGCTGCAGCCTACAAAGATGCTGGGAGTTTTGATTTATCTATACCTTTGGAGGAATATTAGAAATGATAGAATGTAACATGCTATAGTAATTGCTATAGCGATCAAAAATATGCTTTTCTGACAATACATCAGAAACTTAGAAACCCGTTCCAACCCTTTTTGGGCCGGAACGCACTGTACGTTCCAGAACATACTGGGTTTGGAACGTTTTTTTGTTAATTAAAAAACAGGACACCTGCTGGCTGCGATCTATGGAACAGGCAACTATAGATCAGCCATTGGTGGCATTATTAAACGGGCAACTTTGTTGGTGGACATGTGATTCATTATCAGGCTAGTGAATTCATTATCAGATGTGCTGCCTCCACTCTCTACCTGATTCCAAATGCCGCCCCTTCATCCTATCTCATTTAGGACCCAACGGGGTTGGCTCAACTGGTTAGCTTGGCATCCAAAGTTTCTTTGGTCCCAGGTTCGAGCCTCCCCTTGGAAACCAAGAAGCATCCTATCTCATTTAGAATAATCACACCTAGCTCTGCTTCCAGTTAGAATGAAACATTTGCCTCCATCCTCCTGATCTGCAACCCCCTTGATCCTATTTGCCTTCAATGCTGTTTATTGATAAGATGGTCCCGCAATCCGATCTGCCTCTGCTGCTCCACTGCCTCCCACTTCCACAGTTCACCCTCTTGTCCCTGCTACATACCCCATCTGCTGCTCCATCACATTAAATTATAATGCATTCACAATCCACGATCTGGTACAGCATGTTTTATCTTTTGATTCTTTGCCATGATTTTCCAATAGAAAGAACAGAGTGAGTTCTGGAATCTAATTAAGATGCAAAATACTTGTACAAACATTAAAAATGCCTAAAGATGCATATAGGCATATGCTACTCCAGATGAACGGAGGATGCTAAAGTCTAGTGTAGATCATGCACAACATTTCAGCAAGTCCTTGCTTGCACGATGGTGAGACATTTGAATACTTACCAGCTGAAGATTCTCCACCATAATCTGCTGAAACCTGTGTCGGAACGGGTCCTTTGTAAAATATTTACAATTTTTTTATTTTATTTTCCCCACATTCCTGAACCGAACGTGCTCAACTATGATCTGATTCAGGAATATGCTTTTTTAACATTACTATTTGAGAACTATGATACAAAAAATTCCAATTGGTGTATTTCATCCTCTTTTATTGGATGCAGGATGTCTGTGTAAGCAAAGAAAGGGAGCACTACTCAGGTACATTCAATGCGACAATCCACTTAATTGTTGGAGGTGCTGGTGCTTGGCTTTCAGAATTTAGTCCAATACAAACTGATTGGAGTATTTTCAAGGATTATAATCATGGGTACGCCAAGCTGACTGCATTTAACCACTCTGCTTTGTTGTTTGAGTATAAGCGTACCAGTGACGATAAGGTCTACGATAAGTTTTGGATAAGCAGGGAATATGAAGACGTTCTTGGCTGTGATGCTCTCAACAATTGTCCCAGCACCACTTTAGCTTCGTAAATGCAGCTCACATCCTCGACCTGAAGTGGCCTCTTGCCGGCCTGTCCGTCACTATCTTGTTGATCTCCTTATTTCTTATGTTGTAAACAAAAGCTTGATCTTAAGCAAGTTTGAAATAGCGTATTTTGGACTGTTTTTGAATGAAACATTTATTTAGTATCGGTACAATGTTTTGGTTAAAGATATAATTCTCTAGTCTGTGCCTCTGTTAACGAAGACGAATTGGCTGATTTTGAAGTTTGAAGTCTGAACTATTTGAAGTCGAATTATTTGAAATATAGTCCTTTGAAGAACAGAAGATTTAGCTACAACGGAGTGAGAGCTTCTTGCAAGATCCCTTAATGATGTATGATGATTAAATCTTGCATTTTATTGACGTTCTAGTTGATGGATTCTGAATGGCTGTAAAATCATAGTAATTGACTGGGCTCTTGGTGGTCACGAGAGCACTGGAACTTTCATAAGAATTTGTGTTTCTGTAGAATTGGATTAAGGCATAACGATTGTTTATTTTAACATTTTTAATGTCCCACTTAGGAAAAATATCTCATGAAGGTCTATCAGTGCGACGGAAATGTGACTTACAGAGAATAAAATTTTGAATGTTCTTTCTTTGACACTTCTGACAGAATAGAAAACTTCCATAGCAAAATCTTTCAGATTTGTGGGCATCCTGTCTATGTTTCAATTGTGGGTTGAAAGGATGCAGTTGCAGTAGTTCAAGCATACGTGTCTCTTCCTCATTGGAGCCACAGTTGTGTTTTGTTTTGTCTTTAGAATCTATGCTTTAGAAAGGACAACCAATCTGGGCATGGAATCAAAGTGTGCAATAGTATAGTCGATAAAGGTTATCCATTCACGTAGAATACCTGGTTTTATGTAAGTTTGTTTTTCACTCAAGAAATCCAGCACCTTGCATGCAAGAAATGTGACATGTCATATCACAGTAGGCAACAATTCTCACTTGAGAAATCTCAGATCTCACATTTTCAGCTTCTTGAGGTTCTAAAATCTTGTGCATGATAAAGTCCTCACACCTCCTACATAGAATATTAGGAAAAAATATTCTTTTCATCATCTTTTACTTCTCACATACATGGCAGTTGATCATTTTTTGCTATGATCCTCAAAGGGTAGACCATTTTATGTATTGAATAGTTTGCATTTGCATTTGGAATTAGAACCACTCTCTACCATAAATTTTCTAGTACATTGTAGCATCAATTGATTGATTTTACACATGAAGTTTTTGTTGGACTCACAACTAAGAGTAAGAAAATAAATCAGGATACTTCTCTGGAGTTTGTTTTTCAAACACCTCACGGCCTCTCAATCAACTACGACTAGTCAAGCCCTATCAAACATAATAAGTTTTGATTAACCAAGAATTATCAAGACTTCTAGGGCTCCTATGCATGACGACATTTGTCAAATAATTCTTGACAAGTAGGCCTATCTAAGGAGATTTCTAAGGCCTTGCATGTGAACAATAGGTTTTTTGAGAGATTATGACTACTATAAATGGTGGGTGTAGCTTTGAAGGGAGAATATGATAATAAATGAGATTTCTACTTGTGAGGCAAAACTTCCAAATGATGAGTGACTTTTTGGGTGATGATCGTTGCCCACCCCATATTTTTGATGTGAAACATGGCTCATAGGCCTCCCAAAATAGACTCATTCTCTAGTTTATGGGTGGTTTTTAAAAGATACATGTGCCTCAATTGATCCAAGATGAAAGCACACAAAAATGTGACACCCAAATGAGTGGGGTTAAAAGCCATGAATGTGAACTTCTTATGTTGAGCATTCAATAGCAACTTATTTGACCAGATTTGCATTTCATTTAGGTGACTTGTGCTTTTTCATATGCTTAACTTGAATATATGTCACTCACCATATATGGCAAGGTTAGGTTTAAAACTAGCATGCACATTGCTTTTGTTTGACATCTATTTACAATGTCAAGAGGACGAGTTTGAAATTTTTGGTCTACAGGATCACTTGTAAAATTGCCATTGATAGCAAATATGCATCTCATTTTAGAATTAATTGAACTACCAATGGTACCACTATGTACAAGCACTACCACCAGTACTACTACATGTGAGCATAGGCGCAACTAACGAAAAAGAGCACGTGTATGTGTTGGTTCAAGTTTTTGTGTGTGTAGCAAAAGATTCTGTGAGAGAGAGAGAGAGAGAGAGAGAGAGAGAGAGAGAGAGAGAGAGAGAGAGAGAGAGAGAGAGAGAGAGAGAGAGATATGTGCTACTTATTTAAACATTCGTTTCTTCATTTCATACTCATTCAAATCTTACTTTTTCAAGGTTCTCTCGGCTAATGGGATTCTCTACCATTCATCAAAAGAAAAGTCAACGCATCTGAGTGCTACAAGAGGCTAAGAGCACAAGTGGAGGAGGACAAACAAGGAAACCTTGCAAAGGAGGAGGAGGAGGATGAAGTAGATGTATTCTTGATGGCATCTACATCCTCACCAACAAGCAATAGCAATTCAAGAGACAATTGGTGGATCGACAGTGGGGCTAGCTCCCACATGTCTTGTGAAAAGGACTTTTTCTCAACCTTACACTCTTTCAATGATGCTAAAAAGTTTGTCTTTACTGCAAATGATGAAGAGTGTAGGATAGATGGTGTTGGCACCATCTCTTTGTATCTAGAATCCTCAAAATGCATGGATCTCGAAAATGTCCTTTATGTATCATCAATTACCAAGAATATGCTTAGTGTTGGTCTACTCTTAGAAAGTGGTTTGGATGTCCACTTAAAGCGTGGTGTTTGCTTCATCTTGAAGAATGATGTTTGCATTGCAAAGGGATTTAAACATGGAAGATTGTTTAAGTTGGAAGCTAGTGTTGCTTTTGAAAGAATGAGCTTGGCAAAGGAGGAAATCACTCAAGAGGAGATCTTGGCAAAGTGTGATCTTGCTTGCATTGAGGAGGAGCATCAAAAGGAGGAAGATCTTGAGGATCAGCCTCAAAGCATGAGAGTTCCAAGGGAGTCCTCAATGACAATGTCCGAGTCATCAAATTGCATGCAAATTGTCCATTCAAGTGTGCATCTTGCAAGGGTGGTGAGCATTGGAGAGTCTACTATCTTTGAATACTTTTTGGAAAGTATTAGTAGACATGAGGTGACTTGTTTCTTACCTTTAAGATTCATGGTGTTTATTACTTTGTATGACAAGACAATGAAATGGGATGCTTTGAAATCTACATTTGTTGTTGATAAAGCAATTTCATTGGATAACTATTTTTGTAATAGTTTGAATAGTGTCATAAAAGATGAAACATCATTTGTATTGGAAATCTTTGGGTCCACATGCTTTGAGCATGATCATTCCAATGTAAGGACCAAAGATTATCCTATTTCAATGATAGGAATAATGGTAGTGTTTTGCTCTTCAAGTAGAGATTGTAGAATCTACTTGTTTTCAACCAAAGAATTTGTCAATGGTGGAAATGTGATCTTTCAAGAGTGGAAGATTTGTAAACTTGAAGAAGCACCTTTGAATCAACACCTTATTCAATTCATTGATGGTTTGGAGTCAAGTCAAGTGGAGGAGCAAGCTCAAGACCCGAGGACTCCAAGAAGAACCTTGAGTATCAAGATGGAGCCATCTAGGCTCAATCATATGGACAAAGCAAGACAAGTTGTCTTTGGCAACATTATTTATGCACTTAATATTTTAATTGATGCATCTTCAAGTGCACAAAATGACTTGGAATCCATGGCTTGGCATGATGTTTAGTTTTGAAGTGTGCTACATGTATATAGACACATTTATGGAACATCTTGTAAGGGATCCTCTAAGAGGTGGTGAAAGATCCTTCATGGACATCATTCTCTATTGGAGTCTCAAAAGTCCCTTGTTTGTAGCTGGATTTTTTAGACACTTCTAAAAGCTTTCATTGATCTATCAAGAGAGTTGTAAATAGATCAAGCTAAATTTGAGGAGGATTGTGAAGAATTGCCAAAAATTGGCAAATCTAGCTTGATCAAAAACCATGTAGAATAGTGTAAATTGTGTACACAAGTGGGTCCCACACATGTGAGGCCATGATGCCACATGGAAAACCCATCCTAATGTAGGTTAGGTCAAGTCAAGAGAGTTGGTCATGTCTATTTGGTGGTCATCCCTACTTTATAGGACCTACACCTAAGTTTAAGGTGAAAATTTGACCAACTAGCTACCTACCAAGCATAACTCTAGGAAATAGATTAGGGTTTCATTTTAGGTCAAGGAGAGTGAGTTAACTTCCTTATTACCCTGGAAATCCACCTAACTTCAAGAAGGAAGTCGAATTTGCTATGTATTCCCTCTCTCCATAGTAAGAAGATAGAAAATTTTTGGAGCTCATTGGCAATCTCAAGCTAGTTCACTATGTACATTGAGTTTTTGTGATCCAAATGAAACCAAATCAATTTCTACTTGTTTCTCAGGTTGAAGGCCGTACTATAGCCTGTAGTACACACGTGTGGGCTCGGATTTTGATGTTTATCAATGCTTTTGATTGTTAATGCTTGTTGTTTGTCAAATTGCCAATCTAGATCAACTTTTTTGTGTCTAGTTTTTTGATAGATTGTTAAGCACGCATTGTTAAAAATTCACAATTCTAGCTTGACTAGTTTTGGTCATATGACTTGTAAATAGTTAAATGGTCATGATGTGGCTTGTCACACGTGCCAAATAGCATAGGATTCCATTCATAAGGATGTTCTCAAGTAGACCTAAGTGTTAGAACCTTTGGAATGAGTCCAAATTATGCTTAGATACAAGGGAGAAAAAATAGGAGCTATTTTTGGTAATTTTTGCATTGTTGAGGGATCTCCAAGATTCCAACCCTAACTTGGTAGGGATGAAAGATCCACCAAAATTAGCATTAGGGATAGGTTTAGGGCTACTCATACCTGCCCAAAACCGTGATGGATCATGTATATATAGGTGATGATATCTCACCAAAATCAATCAAGCAATTTCATGTTTTTTCTCTCATAATGGTGCAATTGCTCTCTATGTTCATAATTGTTTGAGTACTTGTGATTACTAATGATTATAGGATTGAATGTAGGTCTGGTGTACAGTACTCAGACTGTGGGAGGCCGTACTTTCACACGTGTGAAGCCTTCTTCAAGGATTTGGGCCATTTAGTGAGGTTCAAGCATAGGTTTTTGATGGATTTTGATGGTTCAACTTGTGCTAATCTTATGAAATCATAATCTATTGTTTTCCTCATCATTTCAAGTGTTTTAGGATCCTTATTTGCTGTAATTTTTACATGGTATCAGAGCCTAAAGGCTGAAATGAGCTAAATCCTTGGTTTGCATTCAATTTTATCACAATTTTTGATCTAAATCTTGTGTAGATTGGATCTTAGCATCTAGTATTGATTCTAGAACTCAAAGTGAGTCAAATACATTGGAGATTGGTGTTGTGTGACTTCATTTGCAGGTGTTTAGGTGTCTAAAATCAGAGGCAAAGTTGAATTCAATTCACATTACCAAGATAGCAAGTTTTGCTTGCTCCAAGCATTGATTTCTAAGCGAGTTTTGGAGGTGATTTCATAGAGAAGGCTTTCTAGCATTCAAGGAGAGGGAAGATCAGAGTTTTGGGGACTCTTCAAGGCTGTTCTAAGGTGTAGTAGGCACCTCCTAAAGTGATTTAGGTTCAGTCCAACCATTGCTTGACTTATGCACCAAATTAGATCAATTTTTCATCAATTTTGATCATTTTTTGCTTGTGATTGGATAGTAGATTGTGTTGCATCCTCATTAAGTTCCATTTAGATCTTTTACAAGTGATTTTGGAAGTATATTAGGTTGCTGAAATTCACTCTTTATCAGATCATTTGGAAGCTTTAATGTTTTTTATAGAAAGAGGGGCAATTCTACTAGTATTGTCTACTTCAATCAAGCAAGTGCATTGTTTCTAGTATTCTATGATTTGATTTTGTTAGAGATCATTCTTAGATCTTTATAGGAAGTCTATTACTGATCTTTTCAGGTCCCTAAGAAGTGGGATAAGGTAGACCTTCAATCAAATCAATAGAAGTAACCTTCATTTGTGTCAAGTCCTTGATTAGGAGACTAGATGGCATCTATAAATGCATATCTTTTGGATACTAATGAAAGGCTCAACAAAACTAACTATTCCATATGGAAAGTTAGAATGGAATCTATCATGATCATGCAAGATCTGATGGAAATTGTAAATGGTAAGGAGGGTGAACCTATTCATCCTCAAGAAAAAGCCAAATACATCAAGAGGTGCAATGTTGCACTACATTGCATAAAAATGAATGTTGCAAATGAACTCTTAAGAGAGGTAGGAGATTGCACTTCAGCTCAAGATGCTTGGGAGACTTTGCAAAAGGTCTATGAATCCAAGAACCAAACTAGAATGTTAGCTTTGAAGAATCAAATCTATAGAAGCTATCAAAAGAAAGGAGAGAGTGCACATACTTTTGTCCTAAGAGTAAAGGAATTGAACAAAGAGCTAGCCTTTATAGGTGACCCTATCAAGGATGAAGAGCTTGTTCAACTCATATTGAATGGACTAAGCTTTGAATTTGACAATTTGGTTCAGGGATATGCAATTATGGGTAAGCTACCCATACTTGAAGAACTCCAAGGCACGCTCATGGCCGAGGAATCAAGAAGGAGCCAAATGCAAGAGAGGATGGATAGGCTTTCCATCCAAGGTGGAGATGACCAAGCTCTCTTCACCAAAGGCAAAGGCAAGTCCAAAGGCAAAGGATCAACATTCAAGAAGTCTACAAAGCTTGAGGATCAAGAAGGACCCCCAAAGGCATCTCCATCAACCACCAAAGTCAAGAAGGACAAATCAAAGGTGAAGTGCTACTATTGTAGCAAGATGGGGCATTATGCCTCGGAATGCTTCAAGAGGAAGCAAGATCAAAGCCAAGCCAACATGAGCAAAGAGGAGGAGGAGGAGAGTTCACATGAGGACTCTCTCATGATGTCCATATTTTCTTCAACAAGCTTCAAAGGAGAAGATCCTTGGTGGATTGACTCGGGTGCTAGTTCACACATGACTAGTAAAAGGGAGTTTTTCTCTTCTCTCTTATCTTATGATGGACCTATAAAGTCTATCTATACAGCAAATGATGAAGCTTGTAAGATTGAAGGAGTTGGTAGCATTCCCCTTTGCTTAGGATCTTCCAAAAAGATCAACATAGAAGGTGTTTTGTACATTCCTACAATAACAAAGAATCTACTAAGTGTTGGCCAAATGGTAGACAATGGTTTCAATGTTGACTTTGCTTCAAATGAATGTTTCATCAAGAAGAAGGGTAAGATAGTGGCTAAGGGCACTAGACTTGGCAAACTTTATAAGCTGGATGCATTTGTGGATACTAATGTTGTCATGTTGGCCGAGAAGAGCAAGATATCTACCTTTACTTTATGGCACAAAAGACTTGGACATGTCAACTCGGGTTCCATGGAGGCTATGATCAAGGAGGAGTATACCAAGGTCTATTGGGAAGGAAGACAAGGTTTGTGAAGCTTGTGCCTTATCCAAGGCACATAAGAAGGTGTTTCCTAACTCCATCACAAAGTCATCTCATCCTCTTGAACTCATACACTCGGATGTGCACATTGCTAGCACCAAATCTAATGGAGGTTCATCCATGTTTTTAACCTTCATTGATGACTACTCAAGATATTGTTGGGTGTTCTTACTTTCCTTCAAGTCTCAAGTATTTGATACTTTTGTAAAGTTCAAGTTGTTTGTGGAAAAGCATCATAATCATAGCATCAAGATTCTTAGAAGTGACAATGGTGGAGAATTCATCTCCAATGAGTTCAAGGCCTTTTGTGAGGAGGAAGGGATCAAGAAAGAGACTTCTTGTCCTTACACTCCTCAACAAAATGGAGTTGCTGAAAGAAGGAATAGAACATTATGTGAATGTTCTAAGGCTTTAAGGTTAGATGCTTGTTTGCCCAAATCCTTTTGGGGTGAGTCTCTTGTATGTGCAAACTACTTGATGAATAGGGTGTCTTGCAAAGCAATTGAAGGCAAAACTCCTTATGAGATGTTGTATGGAAAGAAACCCAATCTTAATCACTTGAAAGTTTTTGGGTGTATATGTTATGTGCATGTGCCATTAGAAACAAGAACCAAGGAGGATCCATCTTCCACAAGAGGGATCATGCTTGGATATGCAAGCTCAAGCAAGGGCTACAAAGTCTATCTTCCATCCTTGAACAAATTTGTTGTTTCAAGGGATGTCATCTTTGATGAACATCATATGCATATGCTTGAAGAAGGCTCAAGTGCTCCAACAATCAAGAAGAAGATGGCCGAGGAGCAAGATCTTGGTTTTGAGGAGGAGCTCATGGAGGAGCAAGCACCAAACCCACCTATCACACCAAGGAGATCTTTAAGGGCAAAAGTGGAGCCATCAAGGCTCACATATCAAGGCAAAGGACAGCAAGTTGAGGGTATCTCATCCACTTCTTAGGCTTTATCTAGTTTTGAAGAACCGTCTAATGTTGAAGATGCATTGAACTCCAAAGAATGGTATAAAGCTATGTTGGATGAGTATGATGCCTTGATTGAGAATGAAACTTGGTTGCTTGTTGAGAGACCTCAAAGGAATGTAATAGGATGCAAGTGGGTCTTCAAGCTTAAGTTGAATGCAAATGGGAGTGTTAACATACATAAAGCAAGATTAGTTGCAAAAGGTTATGCTCAAGAGAGAGGGATAGACTATGAGGAAACTTTTGCACCCGTGGCCAAGATGGTCACAATAAGACTAATCATTGCACTTGCATCACATTTTGGATGGATTCTATGTCAAATGGATGTCTCTAATGCTTTCTTGAATGGTTTTTTGGAAGAGGATATCTATATGGAGCAGCCACAAGGGTTCATCAAGCATGGAATGGAGAACAAAGTATGCCATCTCCAAAGAAGCATCTATGGCTTGAAGCAAGCCTCAAGATCTTGGAATTCAAGACTACATTGCTATCTTATTTCACTTTCTTTTGTTCAAAGTGAATATGATCCCACTCTTTACATTAAGTTTGATGATGTTGGTATTGTACTTTTACTCATTTATGTAGATGACATCATCATTAGTGGAAATAGTGTTGATGGTATTGAAAAAATCAAGATAGATCTATCCTTAGAGTTCAAGATGGTAGATCTAGGGTGTCTTCACTTCATCTTAGGCATAGAAGCACTTAGAGGGTCTGATTTTATCTTTATAAGTCAAGTAAACTATGCTCAAAGTCTTTTGAAGAAGTTTAAGATGGAAGTATGCAAAAGTGTTGACACACCAATGGAGCAAGATGTAAAAGTGCCAAATGAAGATGATGAAAGATCCTTCATGGACATCACTTTGTTTAGGCAACTTATAGGTTCCTTAATGTGGATCACTATAACTAGACCAGATCTTAGCTTTAGTGTATGTAGGTTGAGCCAATCCATGCAAAAGCCATTGAATATCCATTGGAAAAAGGCTAAGAGGATTCTAAGATACATCTCGGGTACATTGGATTTTGGGATTCTATATAGAGGAGATGTGATTAACCTTCATGCATTTAGTGATTCAGATTTTGCAGGGGACAAGAGGGATAGGAAATCAACAAGTGCCTATTCAACTTTCATAGGAGAAGGTGTGGTTTCATGGCTTTCAAAAAAGCAAGAAACTATATCTCTATCTTCAACTGAGGCCGAGTACAAAGCTTTGACAACCACTACAAAGGAGGTACTTTGGATCAAGAGATTATTGGTGGAACTAAAGATCATGGATTCAGAGGAGGCACCAATCATCTACAATGACAATATATCAGCCCAACACCTTGCATCTAACCCAATCTTCCATGCAAGATCTAAGCACATTGAGATATGCCATCACTTTGTGAGAGAAATGGTGCAAGCCAAGGAGATTGCTTTGGAGCATGTTCCAAGCAATGAATGTGTAGCTGATCTACTTACTAAACCACTTCAAAGGACACCTTTTATGAAGTTCAGATCATCACTTGGAGTGATTAGTAAAGCAATGATTGAACCAAGCTAGATAGTGAGGAGGAGTGTTAAAAATTCACAATTCTAGCTTGACTAGTTTTGGTCATATGACTTGTAAATAGTTAAATGGTCATGATGTGGCTTGTCACACGTGCCAAATAGCATAGGATTCCATTCATAAGGATGTTCTCAAGTAGACCTAAGTGTTAGAACCTTTGGAATGAGTCCAAATTATGCTTAGATACAAGGGAGAAAAAATAGGAGCTATTTTTGGTAATTTTTGCATTGTTGAGGGATCTCCAAGATTCCAACCCTAACTTGGTAGGAATGAAAGATCCACCAAAATTAGCATTAGGGATAGGTTTAGGGCTACTCATACCTGCCCAAAACCGTGATGGATCATGTATATATAGGTGATGATATCTCACCAAAATCAATCAAGCAATTTCATGTTTTTTCTCTCATAATGGTGCAATTGCTCTCTATGTTCATAATTGTTTGAGTACTTGTGATTACTAATGATTATAGGATTGAATGTAGGTCTGGTGTACAGTACTCAGACTGTGGGAGGCCGTACTTTCACACGTGTGAAGCCTTCTTCAAGGATTTGGGCCATTTAGTGAGGTTCAAGCATAGGTTTTTGATGGATTTTGATGGTTCAACTTGTGCTAATCTTATGAAATCATAATCTATTGTTTTCCTCATCATTTCAAGTGTTTTAGGATCCTTATTTGCTGTAATTTTTACATGCATCCAATCACTCTTGTGGATCTTTTGTAGATCCATTTATGGTCCTAAAGTACAGGACTTTCACATTTTGTTGTGCCATCTTTGAGAGCTTGTGAGGAGTGGCTATGGTGATTGATTGATGTGATCTGTAGACTGCACTAGATTCTATCGGAATTTTAACTTGGTATCAGAGTGGTAGAGTGTTGCAGGTATGCACGATCCGGTGGAGCCATCGTCGACATGTTTCACGAGGAAAAATGGCACGAGAAACATCTCAGGAGAGAGGACTGCATACGGGGTATTGGTAGTCCGGATGGCAGGAGACAACAAAGTTCCTTCGATTGGAGCTTCGGGGAAGATTAGAACGATCGTCGTAAGGGAATTCTAGGAAGAATTCCGGAGAAACTTGCAGTTTTGGTAGTTTCGGTTAAATCATCGATGTTGGCTATGTATTAAACTGTGTTGACAGCCGGTTACCTCAATTCATGGGAGCTGTAGAGAATAGTATTACTAAGCCAGGGCAATTTACAAGGATTAGATATGTGAAAATCTGAGAGAATTGCAGACACTTTCTATGAGCTAGAGTTTACAACTTGAAAATGGTGGATCTCTCTTTGTGGTGGTCAGAATTTGGAGCTGCAAAGTATTGAAAGTGGGCACCCTAGAGCTTTTAAGAGGATGCTAGAAAGGTTACAACAAGCCGTGGAGTAGGGAGTGCATTAAGTTGTGAAGATTAGGCAATTTCAGGTAGCCAAGGGTTTCAAGCTAGATATGCTTGGATCTTTCCCTGTAGAAACACATCAGGTGGGTGATTCAAAGGTCCGAATCGGTTGTCAAAGGGCTGTGACCAATCGCGGAAGAGAGCAGATGCAGGATCGATTTATAGCCAGGTTTCTTCTGGTTGTTCACCATAGCTTGAAGCCCAAGGAAGGAAGAAGAAGAGAGGGCTGGAGAGGTCGCGACCAGCTCGTGCGACTAGAATGCATGGAAGTGTCTCGTAGACGCAGGAGGTGGATTCATCGCACAGGATCAAGCTTTGTATCTACGTTGACCTCAAAAACCTTAATGCAGTTACTAAAAATACCACTTCCCATTGCCCTTAAACACAAATACTCAAGGAAATCGCAGGAGCTGAAGCTTTCAGTTTCCTAGATGGTTTTGGTGGCCATTTTCTAGTTGCCCTTGCGGATAAACACAAGACAGCCTTTGCCACGAAAAACGATGTTAATGCTTATAATGTCATGTCTTTTGGCTTATGCAACGCCCCTTCTACGTTCCAATCTTTCATGCAAATGGCGTTCCAAGATTTGTTACATCGAATTGTCTAGATTTATCTAGATGATTTGGGTGTACATTCTTCTGCGGACAAACACCTCGAAGCACTTGAAAAGATATTTATTCGTTGTCGTAGGTTTTTATATATTACTCAGCCTTGAAAAATGTCAAATCTGGGTCACCCATGGGGTTGTCCTTGGACATTCATTTCAAAGGATGGTATTTCTACCGATCTTTCAAAGATAGGTTATAGTTGAGATGCCTTTACCCGCAACAGTGAAGGAAGTTTATGTCTTCCTAGGTCCTACTAACTATTACCACATCTTCATAATCGACTACGCCGGTAAGGCAAGGCTCGTTTATTTAGTTGTGGTCAACCCTAGATGGACCGAAGAATGCATTCAAGTTTTTGAGGACTTGAAAGCAAAAGCAAACTTCACACTGCTTACACCCATTATAGAAGATGAAGCCTTCCATAAGTGGGGTATAGACTTTGTTGGCCAATCAGCCCAGCAGCCAAAAATACCCAAGCACACTATATCCTGATCGCAACCAATTACACAACCAAGTGGGTAGAAGCATGTGCAACAAAGGATGCCAATGCGAAGACCGTAGCGCGTTTTTTTAATGAAAACATTATTATGCATTTTGGTTGTCCAATTGAGCTTGTCAGTGATCGAGGCACACACTTCTTAAATGAAGTGATAGACAATCTCCTACGCCAATACCTTGTTATCCACTGCAAAAGTACTCCGTATTATCCCAGATGTAATGGCTAAGCCGAATCGACAAACAAGACCATTTGTAAGATCCTAACCAAGATAGTTGAAACTGGTCAATCAGATTGGAAAACCAAACTGTTCTCTGCTATCTGGGCATACCATACAACTCCCAAGAAGGCCACTGGATGAGTTACTTCCTTCCATCTCGTATATGGTCAAGAGGCAGTAATGCATGTTGAGTTCCTAGTTCCTTCCTTATGAGTCATGCAAGCTTTCTCTACAGATCTCTATGAGGAAGTTACAATTGAACAACAAGTCCAAAATAGGCTCTTTACATTAGCTCAATTGTGTGAGACTCGACTCATATTGTATCATGCACAATCAGTTAACAAATGTCGCCAAAAAGCCTGGCATGATCGTCACTTGTCCAATAAAGAATTACACTTAGGTGATCAGGTGCTTTTTTACACATCTAAGAAGCATCCAGGAAAATTAAAATTCTGAAGTGAAGGGCCTTATGTCATAAATAAAATCTTCCCTAATGGAGCAGTCCAATTGAAAACACTTGACGGAGTACTCCTAGACATTGTAGTAAATGGCGGTCATCTACGACGCTACTACAAAGAGTTATTTTTTGTTGACCCAATATAACTCCCTATTGTATATATTTGTGTTACATTTTTACTGATTTCTATTAGTTTTATTTTTTATTGTTTATTTTTTGTGTCTTCTATGTTTATGTTTTTTTACTGCCTATGATTGTATTTACTGTGTTCTTATTCTCCATAAGTTTTTTTTTTCTTGGTTATCTATTTAGCTTCATAGAGAGTGTTATAGGTCAACAACTGATGGTCTAACTCACAAGGATAGATTTTATAACATTTTAGATCCAGTTCACTTCTGCTATTTTGACAGTTCACTTTTGTTATTTTGATATCTCAGATATTCCACCCATAGCACAAATAATTTGGTACTTGAGATAGTTGATTCTACTGAGAACTTCCACATGTCAAACACTGTCATATTCTACTTCATGAAGTTCTACAACATCGCTAAGATAGAGTACTCAACATGCACTTGCATCGAATTTGGACTGAGTCCTTTGGTTGGCATCTCAGCCAAGTTCTCTAGTTGAAATCTCAACCGAGTCCTCAGGTTGGCATCTCAGCTGAGTTCTTTGGTTGGCATCTCAACCGAGTTCTCTAGTTGACATCTCGACCGAGTCCTCTGGTTGGCATCTCGACCGAGTCCTCCGGTTGGCATCTCGACCGAGTCCTCCGGTTGGAATCTCGACCGAGTCATCGGGTTGGCATCTCGACCGAGTCATCGGGTTGGCATCTCGACCGAGTCATCGGGTTGGCATCTCGACCGAGTCCTCTGGTTGGCATCTCGATCGAGTCCTCCAGTTGGCATCTCGACCGAGTCCTCTGGTTGGCATCTCGACCGAGTCCTCTGGTTGCAATCTCATCCAAGTCATTTGGTCGACATCTCGACCGAGTCACCCAATTAACGTCTTGTCCGAATCTCCTACATAAGATCTCGACTAGACTGAGCCCGACAGTTCAACAAGGTTTTTGAAATCTCGATCGAATCATTTCAATAAAATCTCGACCGAGCTAGTCACTTCAAAAATCTTGACTGAGCCAAAATAGGACGAATGGCTATAAAGAACTCAAGAATGAAGTCATTTGCACCTCAGTGATGTGCAAGCTTTTCGAGTCTTCTAGTGAATGATTTTTGGCAATCTTCCAGCTCCCATCACCATTTTTGGCGCTCTTTCATTCAATCAATTCATGCTCACACATGCATCTAGTTTCTCCAAATCATCCTCAACCATCACGCAACCGCGAAGAGCGCCATCAAACATCACTTCTGAGAAAGCCCTACCTGCTAGAAATCAGGAATCTATTCCAACTTTTTGCACAAAGCCACGCTGAAGGTAGTGCAGTTGGAGTGCAAATCAAAGTGCCAAGCTCTAGTTCCACTATTGTGAAAGAGATTCACAATTTCAACTACCATTGTTTCCATACCACAACCATTTTCCAACACTTTGTTCCTCATAATCATTATTTTACACCGCTCGGTTCTCAGCTGAGTCCTCTACTCAGTTCTCGCCCGAGTCATTCCAGTTCCGTCTGAACTGAGCCCTCTGATCCAACTTTGCACCGAGCCCTAGCATTCAGATCTCAGCCGAGCATTTCCATCACCATCTCGACCGAGTATCTCCATCACCATCTCGACTGAACCGAATTCCAACAGACCTCTACTATAAATCTCGATCGAGTCAGATTTTCCAGAGACCGTTTCCAATAAACTCCAGTCATGTCTTCACACTAGTTCTCTAGCTCTGATGACCCAGATGCCAACAAGATCTATATCTATATGGGTCAACTTGATATTACAGAGATGACAACCTGGTACCAGCAGACAAGTCCATTCCTGATTCAAATTGAGTTTCAGATCTCTGTTCTCATTGGAAACCAGAGGCCATCCCTACTACACATGGCCTATGCATCATACAACACAACTGCAAGGTCATTCCAGTTCATTGTTCCTCCCAACCGGAACTATGTATATCACATATCAGTTTCTAGAGTAGACTTCCACACTTTTGGCTTCCCTTGAGGACCGAATGCAGTTACAAGAACTTTGCAGAAGATCGAGACAACAACTTATTTCAAATTTATAGATCCATCTATGGCAAAGTGGAAGAACAAGGATAGGTATCGGTTCAAGGCAATTAATGATCAAGTTCTAGCTGCTATTTGTGCCTACTTGACCAAGTACACATAGCGTTCTAGAACCAAGATCCTGCAGATACCGATATCCTTGTTCCTAAATAATGGCAGATTCATGACTACGTGGCCAAAATCTCTATGATTGATTCCAGTTTGCTTCGAACTGCATTCATGAGTGCATTAAGCACAAGCAACCCACTACACTGTTGGGTTACATGATGACCAATCTTACACTATAGCAGGTGAACAATGGACCAAGACTCCGAGAGCTGTTGTAGGTGGCCGACAAAGCTTGGGACATACCAGTTCAATCAAAGAAGTCAAAGCATTCTAGAACACATACATTGTCACCACAAGGGCCACCCCCTAAGAGGCCAAACATGAATACTATGAAGTTGACAATGAAGAAGCAACCAACACCACCTGGCTTCCAACAAGATCCAGCAGCTGAAGGATCTTGATAGCACAACAGGCTGATACCTCCAAGGCCAAACATTTTGAAACATGCCAACATAGGACCAAAACAAAGCTGATGGCCAAGAAGCATTCTCTAGATAGCACGGAGGCAGATGATTCAGAGTCAGAAGGTGAGAAGCTTGTACGAAAACCATGAAGCACGAGACAAGCCACATCGTCTCATCAGATGTTGTCGAGCTCAACCGGCTCTCAAGATGGCAGCTCCACCTCAGATTCAACATCCCAACAGCATTCCTCACCCACACAAGTCATTGACGAGGCTGATGGAGCTGGCACTTTGATAGTAGCAGACACTGAAAAAGACTCCCAAACTATCCAACTAGTTACGGTGACAACTCTCCCCATTATACTTACAGTGCCGACGCCGCCAACTTCACCAACGTCACAGATTTTGGGAGGGGGGAGAGATGGGAATGTCATTCCCCAAGATAAGATAGCAGACCAACAGGCGTAGGCCCAGTTGTAGCGCAGGCATCCCAAAGGGAGCCGGGAACCACGACTTAGCTTCCCAGCCTTCAACTCTTGCCATCCGAACCCACTTGACATACAAGCAGCCAACTCGCCAACAACGATCAGACTTAACCAACTTGAAGTTCCAAAAACCAACATTGAGGTCCAACCTGGCGCCATGCCAAATCGGGGGTCCCGACGTGGGTGACTTCCCTCCAAGCAAGCCGCCCGACATACATCAAACTTAACCAACTCGAAGCTTCGTTACAAACGAGTAACATCCAATCCAAGCAAGCGGTCTGACTTACATCAGACTTAACCAACTGAAAGCTTCGTCACGAGCGCTGGAAGCCAACCTGGCGCCACGCCAGACTGGACAGCCATAAACATGTAACATCCACCCAAGCAAGCCATCCAACTCAGCCGACAGGTTAGAGCCCATTCCCCAAGAGCTTAACCCATTCACGTTAATGCAAGGAATATTCAGAACCACAAGCCGCGACAGATATGGAAACAACCAGTTCCTGGACCAAATGGTCCCGACAGCATACCGCTGGCGCCACGGACCGAATGGTCCCGACGGCATATCGCTGGCGTCCAGGGATACGACCCTCAGCTATGTGCCAAGTTAAAAATTTTGAAAGCGGCCTTACAACTGGCGCTTTTACCGAACACTGAAACCCAGAAGGTAATCAGAGTCAGTTTGAGGAAAATCCCACTTTATTGACAAGTTTGAGAAGGTTACATTTCAAGTGTGTGACCGACCCTAGTCTCCGGGGCGCTAGCATGCCAAGGCGAGAGCCATGACAACATTCCAGCAAGGGAGGCTGAGACTTGGTTGGAGCTCGCCCTGAGTCGCAACCCGCACTCCCCTATAGTATTGGTGTGATTCGGGACCCCCCCTCATACCAAGCACTCTACCCAAGCTGGTAAAGCACGTTTTTTTTCTCTCTCTAGGATTTTCTCTTTCTAGAAAGTCATTTTCTCTCTCTAGATTTTATTGATCCCCAGGCTTCCTTTAATCATGCCTAGATCGTGTGAGGTGATTGCACATCGATCTGAGCTCTCTGGACTTCGCTAGAACCGATCAAAGATTTTCAGCCATAGGAACTTGGCGCCGGCTGGATTCCGGTCACAGTGGCGCCGGGAGCAGCAGGGGCGCTGCTGGCGCCGGGGACCTAGCTGGCGCCGATGGCGCCGGAAGTAAAGCTTGTAAAGGTAGCTTTACAACACCAGCAAGTCCATAGCTTCACAGACACTTCTACCTGTTTTGAAGATGCGGACTTGATTGAGCTTGTTGATGATAATGATGGCAAAGCAAATCAGTCGAGGAAAATTCCACCAGTTAGTGTCACCTCCATCACCCAAGTCACTGTTCCATCCCGCGTCTGGAGCTTTTCCTTCTCCCCCACCTACCTTCAAACCTCTCTCTTATTCTGCATTTAATTTTTCTTAGACATTCATACTTACTTATCTCATTCTTTCACCCTCCTCCTCTCAACCCCCTCCTAGCCGACATTCGAGACTCCATCAAGGACTTGTTGAGACATACAAGGCCCGACGGGATGAGTTCTTAAAACGGCTTAGTTCCCCTGGTGCAACGTACAATCTTCTGAATCCAGCTCCTACTAAACTTGTCACTCCTATGCACACTCTCGCCAGATCACACCCCTCCTAACCTCCTAAAGACTAACACGGACGCTGGTGGTGACGATGACTTCCAGCTTGATCTGCTAAAAACAAGAAGATTCTCGCCCAGACCTTCTGATATGGACGAAGCTGAGCCTTCAATGAGTGAAAGGGCCAGAAAGGATGACACAGGCGCCAAAGCATTAGATGAATACCTGGTGAAGCCACCATAGCAACGCAGGGCAGCCTCACCAACCAAGCAAAGACCCCTCTATGGTGGACACAAGAAAGTCCGAGAGGTTCGAGAGAAAATACCCTCGCAACATGAGGGGTGGCAAAGATGAAATCGATCAAAGCCAGTATTCCACAAGGGTTGAGATGATTGCTGCATTGCAACCCTAGCCTGAATGGCAAAATAAAGTCCTAAAGGACAGTAGGAGATTGCAAGAATACCTGAGGGTGCTAGCTTGGAAAAAGATCGATCCCTTAAGCGAAGAAATCTTTGGCCAATAGAACGACCGCGAGTCAAATTTGTGAATTGGCCAGTAATCTCGAGAATTTCAGAGAGTACGTCAATGGACGATTTGAGGTTGCATTTGTTGGATTTCGGCCATAAATATAAATGCAACGCTGACTATGTGTGTGCGAGAAAGCACCAAATATTGTAGATCAACGACCTTTCTTATGAACCAGGAATGTTTTTGGGATCGTGGCTTAGATCCAATACGGATCAATCCCAACGTGGCCCTCCAATTTGAAGACGACCACCAGACGATGGCCCGACTTTATTATAGAGTGGCCTTCATGTCTTTCCGATACGATGATAGAAGACTAACACGAATTTGGCTTTATTGAGAAAGTGCACGACTACTTGGGGCCCCTACTCTTCAAAAGCAAATTGTGCTTCCAAGTATTTGAAGCCCTAGGGAGAAAGATGAGTGCGTGAAAACAGACCGCAAGACGACGAGGCGAGCAGGACTCACAGTTGTTCTCAAGCGGACTGGAATGTAGAGGCCATTGAGAAATTTCAAATTTTGTGACACAATTTGACGGTGAATAGGCACTTGGTTTTACGGAAGCGACAAAAGATCCACGCTTTTCCAAGTGCCAAGCGGAACGACGTCATTCTACATGTGTTGCAGTGGGTTTTGCAACAGATTAGGGGGGGATGGTGTTGGTAGACTTCAAGGAATCCCCAAGATGCCGAGCTGAGCTGTTATAAAAGAGCACTTCTCACCCTAGACCAAGGAGGTCCCAAAAGGAAGAGAGAATTGTTCATGATAGCTTTCTTGAGTGATTCTATTATGAGCATGCCCTTCCATTTCTTTGAATGTGGTTGTGGATTAGTGGTGGAATAGATTAATTTCTTGCTTTCTTTCATTTGTAATGTGGATTAGAGTTGGATTAGATTTCTTGTTCCATGTTTTTATGTAAACTTCAACATACAAGTTAATTAAACAGGCTGGAAATGTGGAGTACATTTTGCTTATCCTAGACATTCCAGTTCTTGATGTTCTTGGGAAGTCCAAGAATCAAGAAATGAGTGTTTCTTGATCTTTGGTCTTTCAATATGCTGTCTAGTTTTTAGTTTCTTGTTTCTTGCTTTCAGTTCTGTTGATCTATAACTTAAAAGAATCTTGTTATTTTCTAACGTTTTAGAAGTAGTTAGTAGCAAGAACCAATTGGAAATTCATCAGCGCTGCATGCAGATCTGTAGATGAATGGTTTTAGTTGCATGTTGATTGTGTGCTTGCAACTAGAGTGAACGCTACCCGAGCATCCCACTGACAGGCTAGGAAATATACTACAATGAACCCAATCTTTCTGCTTGATCTGTTTTTGAACTAAGAACATAACATCTAAAGAGCCAACCGCCTGGAACGGGCAGAAACACCCGATTTTAAAGATAAGAAATCAAGAAAACAAATAGCTTATTGTTTCACAAGTTCTCAGTAGGAAACTGTGAACAAACTATTAAACACATTGCATAAACATGATTCTTAAAGCCAATTTTGTGACTTTCTTCAAGTTGACTTTTTTTGCATATCTTGTGTATTTCTACAAATAGTGCAAAATTGTGTGTCTATTTTTGTAGTAAGATATTTACAGAGTGTTGAAGGATCTCAAAAATAAAAATGAGAGGAGAGCCTACCACAACAAAGGCCAATTCCAAAACTTGGGCCTTTAAATCATCACCAATATGGATGAAACATCAAGGGGTCCAAGCTTGGTAACCATTGATAAGGGTAAGCAAATTGAGGAAAATGTTGTTGGCTCAGGAGCATCTCCATTGCATCTTATTGAGGATGTTGATTACCGTGAATATCTCAAAGCTATTACCAAAATTAGGAAGCAAAAGGAAAAAAGGTCAAATGCCAAACCGTTTAAAAAAGGTTTTCAAATAAGAAAAAAGTGTGGGATGAGAATGAGAGTAGAAAGCAAGAGACCACCCTTTGAACTATTCTAAAAGACTTGGGGTCAATGCCCATTCAAACATTTGATCATTGCGCTACATTGAATGAAATGAAGCTACTGATTAGCATGACATAAACCTTAAAAGAAAGGCCGTGGATGAGGACTGAGATCCCATGAGGAATGTCATCTAGAAATCCCTAATATGGGAGGCTTGATATGTTGGAGTTAGTCATACTCCTACTCACCTGAATCGAAGCAAGTAGTGTCAAGCTAAGATGTCTAATAGATTTCAGAGGTCTAAATTTGCCAATAAATTTTAAGGTGAAATATTCAAGCTACTAGTTGATTTTGGAGCTTCATGAAAATACCATTGCTTGACTTGTCCCTTTTCAAACTACATCATCTAGTTCACCTGATAGGTGAATTAAAAAAGTTGACATTAATGTGCATATCTACATCCTCTTGCATGTTGTGCCCATGGAATTTTGAAAGTGAAAGTACTAGCTTCTAGCCTTAGTGTATGTATGGGACCAAGATGCTTGCCTAAGTGTGCCATTGAAGATTGTGGAAGTTGAGAACCATTGGAGATTTCTAGGACTTGTGGAATGTTTTTGACATGTTACTTGTCCAAAACAATGATTATTGTAGCTTACTAGTGGCCTTTGTTCGTGAGGCTTGGGCACTTGCAAGCATCCAAATAAATATAATAAAACCAAAAAGTCACCTAAGTTAAGATGTAGATTCTAGT
This sequence comes from Diphasiastrum complanatum, assembly GCA_029204225.1. Taxonomy (NCBI): domain Eukaryota; kingdom Viridiplantae; phylum Streptophyta; class Lycopodiopsida; order Lycopodiales; family Lycopodiaceae; genus Diphasiastrum; species Diphasiastrum complanatum. The sequence goes on from MU831691.1 coordinate 60,682, forward strand.
ATCTAGACCAAGCTTAGGTATGGGTAAAGCCTATAGCACAAGTTGGTCCCATTGGGAGTGTCGCTATGAAGAGTGAGTTGAGCCTCCCATAAAGTCGTATAACCATCTTCTAATGAGGACACAAAAACCAATTATAAAGTGAACTTGTGGCTAGACTAATCAAGCTTTATGTGATATAATCATAACAAAAATAGCTTAGCCTAAAGCAATCAACTCGTATGAAATTCTCACATTGGCAATGAGCACATGCTCCTTCCTTGATGAAGGGATACATGGTATCTAGATCATTAACATAAGATAGTCACTCTTTACTAATGCATAGGGCTACAAACTAGGATGTACCATCACTTCAACCCATGTGGTTCTAAACCACAATACATACTAAACAAAGAACCAAAAGATTCATATATATATAGGAAATATTCCAACAACAAGAACAAAGTCACAGGTAGTTATAGATGGAGTTCTTACTACATGTGATTGACTAAAGGAAACTACAAAATTTCCTTTGAAGGGATTTCCCCCATTGCAGATATGACCTTTGTGAAATATGAACTAGATATTTTACAAGACAATGAGGACGAATATGGGATGTAGGGCATCTACATTTCATTTTCGTCCTCTTATTTAATAATATCGGACACATGACATCATACACAACGGGTGCTTCTCATATTCAAATTTGAGTGAATTCATAAGGAGGCCAACAAAATGTTTGACACATTATCAAGATTGTCCATGTCTTGGGCTAGGAAAATAGAATTCATATGACAAATAGTAATGTGTCGATACATCCATACCTAGTTGATATTTCTTCAAATTTGTTTGGATACTTTTAAGAGAGAGAGAGAGAGAGAGAGAGAGAGAGAGAGAGAGAGAGAGAGAGAGAGAGAGAGAGAGAGAGAGAGAGGTCCGCACCACAACAAGATTGCCTTGTTATGAGATGTCCCCATAGCTTGGTCACATGCACTCTCTTGCATCTAGGATGCACCCCCGGATGGGCCTCTAGTTTGGGAAAACACGTATATTTTTGAGAGCCTGCACTTCCAAGATGTTTTGATAATGTTGGTTCTTGGATGTTGTGCACATCCCATAACCACTTTTTTTGACATGCGAGATGTAGGCTCAGTTCTTGGATGTGCACATTCAGATCTACATGACATCCCAAAAGTTTTGAGACAAAAACTGATGCATGTGGCCATGCCTTCAAGCTATCGTCCTAGGGGGTTAAAAAAGAGAAAAGGTTCTTAATGGGTCGCCTTCAACGCCGTGGCCCATTCGATCTTGGTGCACATATTCCCGACTTTTGTTCTTTCGTAGATGTCTTTTATGGGACCACTTGATGCCTTGGCCAAAAAGTTTAGAGCAAAAATTCAACGATGGTTGGGGGGGCCAGATTCTAGCATATTCATTTGAGGGAGGCGAAATGCAGGGATGCCACATGGTATATTCCGTAGATGCGGCGTTTTTGCCGACTGGAATCACGTCCTGCTTGCCACCTGTGACCTGGGTCTGACGGGTCACATCACCAGTCAAACCATCCGTAGGGGGCCAGGCCACGTTCTTTTCTTTCTTTGTCCACGACTTTTTTCGCTTTTAAATTTCTTTACGACGTTCAAGAAAGGCAACCGGTTGACCCAGCCTGTCAGACGTAGTTTACGTGAGCAGGACATGCACTGCAGTCTGCTGCGGCGGCAATATCCCAAAATGAATTTTATTTTCATTTTGACAGGCGCTCTCACCTTTCAAATCGGATGGTATGAAACATAGGGCTTGGAGTTTTTTTTATTTAAATTACTGTTTAACTAAGACGTAGTTGGGTGTTTGAGAAAGCCGACAAAGTATGGGAATGAAAGACATAGTTGGGTGTTTGGGAAAGCCGACAAAGTATGGGAATGAATCGATACCTTTTCTTAAAATTTGGTCATCGTGAAAATTTTGACGGTTTTTCATAGGCATAAGTCCTTAAAAAATCTAGAAGTTTCAAAAATGCAGATTTTTTTTCTCGATTTTTGAGGATAACCCAAAAAACGTTTCTCGAAGGTTGGGACACCAAGCCTGAAACTTACATTTTTTTTTTCCTTAAAAATGAATCTTATTGATATTTTGAAGATGTTAGATTTCCAATATTGTTTTTTTTGTGAGAAATTTCATATGTATTTAAGAATATATATCTTAAACCTTAAACATAGATAAATATTGAAGACCTTTACGCAAATCATGGCATGTGATGTACATTTGAACATTTTAGAAAGCAATCTTAAAAATAAAAAATTGACTATGTACATGGAAAGCAATCCTAAAAAAAAACATTTACACATCCTAAAAATTGAGGATATTAAAAAACAATTTGAACGAGTTTTTGAATTAAACCTTTTAGAATTTTAGATTGTTGCGATAGAGATAATCTATTGTGTTGATTTGTTAGAAGACGAGGTGTAAGTCATATTAAGTAGTGAGTTTGAGCATTAGTTGTTTTTTGAACTATTTTTAAATTTTTTTAGAATGTCATAGTTCTTTTTTTAATTTAATAATCATTTTAATGACTTGAGTTTGAGCATTAATATAATTTATTTTCTATTATTTTATTTTCTAAAATGCAATATTTCTATTATTATGTTATAATCATTATAATGCCCTACAAAGACAAAGCTTGTGGCTATATATCAAATCAATCCAGTGTTGGACGAGTACATGATGGGATCTTGATTGGTATCAATAATGGTACCAACATTTTCATATAAAACCTATCTGTTGGTATATGATAACTATCCTAATACTCATAATGATACCAGGTTTGGGAGATTTTATGGATTTTTGCTATGGTATCAATTGTGATATATTTTCAGTAAATTCTTTTGATATTTAAAATATTTTATATCTCAAACTACATATTATTTAAAAAAAAAGTATTTTTAACAATTTGCACACGTTTATACCCAGATTGATAATCGGTTTGTATCACCCTTGTGATACAGCCCAGTTTGTACGAGTCACTCGTCACCCTTGTGATATCAACCCGATTTGTACGAAGACTCTATAACTCGTATATCTTCTTGTATGGATACTCGATTGACATTAAAATTTTAAAACAGCTGCAATACCCGGACTCGGCTGGTATCAAAAATTTTGATACCCGAGGGCCCAACCCTAAAATCAACCTTATAACTTTTCGTCTTTTTATTACTTCAAAAGTTTAAAGTGCCTTCCCATTTTGACTTGTAAAAGGATACTTGCCTTAGTTTTACACTTCAAAATGCCAATGACGGGCAATGACGGGTCGAATTTCAATGCACCCTTGAAGGGCTGTGATCGTAACGCTGCTCTGAATTTTTGGTACTAAATTGGGAAGAAGAACAGAAATTACGACGTTTCTTATCTTTTCTGATAGCAGCAGCTTATCTGACAGAATCACAGACATGGCAAACGACAGGATTGCTTTCATTGATCGAGCGATTTCAATCCGCGAGCATGCGTTTTTGGTCGACTATGGCAATCGTGATAGTGAATATGCTGATAGCTGTATAAGAAACTGATGCAGATTCATGAAAACTGTTCGAAAGGTGTGTGGAGTAGGTAAGGGATGCATTGTCAACACATTCAACAGAAAAGTAGTCAATGACATTGAAGCTGAAAAAGACTTGTTCGCTCTATCCTGTATAAGAGGACCAGAAATGTAGTCATGGAGTAATATCATTTCTGTCTTTGTGTTGATCAGGTTGAAGCTGTGGCAGCTTAATTTTCTTGATTTGGACTGAACCGGAAGCTTTTGAGGTGAAGTGTTTTAACCGTTAAGAGAATGCTCGAATTTAACCTCCTTTGTAATTGATGCCATCGGTTGTTCTACGGTTGCACAAAGATATGAGCTATATGTTTAAGTTTTTCTTTTTGCTGAATGATGTCAATACCAATACATGTAGTTCAAATCCTCAGAATTGCGGATAAATGAATGAAGAGCGACAACGCATGTGTTGAGCTTCAGTGAATTCATTTCTCATATTTTCACGCGGAAATGCTTCATTTCTTATGGATGAGTGATTTTAACTGTTTTACAGGTCAATTATTTATTGACTGCGCCATGGAACGGAAAGGGATTTGTTTTCTATTACTACTGTTGGTAGTGCATATTAAAGCTTTGAAGCACAATATCGATATCCATCAGCCGCTTTCCAAAATAGCTATTCATCGAACTGCCATTCTGCTTGATTCCTCAGTCTCCATCGATGCAACACCAGTGCTTCTTGGCCTCGAGGTAAGGTACTCTGTCACTGTCTGTATATGAGAGAGAGAGAGAGAGAGAGAGAGAGAGAGAGAGAGAGAGAGAGAGAGAGAGAGAGATTAAGTTATTAACATATTTTCCATGCCAAAAGGCATATAAGGGGAAACAAGTACTGTAGGTACGATGGCAACTACGTGAAGCAATGCGGTCAAAGCAAACCCAACTGAAAAACTCTAACAACAAAGAAGAGAAGTTTTATAGCCAGGATAATATGGTACCAAGACCACTTACAAGATCAACTAGACAACTCTTCATTTCTCTAGCTCTAATTTTAACTCAATTCAAACTCCCATTATTAACCATATGCTTATGATCCACACAAATACCATCTCTATAGATCAGCCACTTTCTAGCTATTATAGCTTATATCGTCTTCTTGTCTTGCCTTTTCCATTCTTGCACTTGGATGAGAGAGAGAGAGAGAGAGAGAGAGAGAGAGAGAGAGAGAGATCGAGAGAGAGAGAGATCTTTATTAATGTCCTTGAAATACCCTAAGGTACATAGGACTAATAAGAAGGTACATGTCAAGTATGCGTAGTGGGAGCTTAAAACCTCTACCACCTAAAAGAAACAATAACTGCAAAAACAGGAACTAGTGACTGGCACAAACATAGTCTATCATCATGGTACAATACCTGTGCCTCCGCCTGTAAAATAATGGTGAATAGTATGCTGTGACACTGTCGTTGAACGAACTGTGGACCTCTGTCTCTGCGTGGACTGCCAATGTCGTCTCTGCTACCGGGAAGCTGTAGGTTGTGGCCTGTGGGCTGGCTGTCTCTCTGGACGTCTACTGTCTCTGCCGTCTATGTATGGAAGCATCTGGAATCTCAGCCTCTCCGTCAAAATCAATACTTTCTTGTCTCTGTCTCCGACGAGATAAGTAGTCCTGGATGCTCAACTGCAACAAGGGGAGGGTGTCTGTGTCAAGTCTCATACGCAAATCTGACCTCTCCCGAATCATTAGTGCATACGATATCAAGGTAGAGAGTGTGACTGGGTGATCTCGAAACAAGCAATAATATCTCCCTCGGATCTTGTAGTAAGCAGGGCATCTGAAGAGAAAATGAAACTCATCCTCTATCTCGTGTGTATCACACATACCACAAATCCGAGCATCTCGTGGGGTGCCACCATATCTGCCAGTCTCAATGGCTAGCTGGTGAGAGGAACCCGAAACTGTCCATCACTATCCGCACTCTCCACTAGATATCTAGGTACTGTAGGATACCCAGCGGGATCACGGGATAAAAAATGTGCGTGATAAATCTCAGTCTTCGCCCTTGATGAACTCTGCCAAGCGCTCTGAAGATACGCCCTATACAGATGGCCTCGAACATACTGAGATGAGTACCAGCTGGTAGGTCAGTAATATGAATGCCCAATGTGGAAAGGAGACGATAAGCTTGGGAATACCACGAGAAGGAGTGTCCCTCAGAATGTAACTGGTGGGATGATGACAAAGCTGCTGTAGCATAGTGTGTGTCTCCACCCTGGAGTGAGATGCGTGCCCACTCGGTAGCTGTCAGGCCAGTACTCCATGTCTTTGCTACGTACAGGGCGGAGGGGACTACCATAGTGTCAAAGAGTCGACACTTACTAGTTGCATCCCTAATGTGTGAGCTGAAACACAGTCTCTCCAAATCAACCAATGAAGAATAGCCCTTCCGTAATCGGGAAACTGCCGCCTGTCGCATGCTAAAAGTGGGACCAGAGAATACCATGCCTAGATATGTGTAGGAGTCAACTACCTCAAGTGGATGAGTAAACCCACATCATCAACATATAATAGGATAGCAATAATGAGGTCACCCAATGTACATCCCTCTGTATAACATGTTCAAGCTCATCTATGTATAAACCAAAGAGTGTAGGTGAAGTGGACATCCCTGCTTAACCCTAATCGTACTTTCCATCTTTGGCGATACAACCCCTGATACTTGGATCCGGCCAATAACTCGCTGTACAATGCCACAATTGCCTGTATGAGTCCTACGATATACACGAGATAAATCCTTTACCAGATGGGGAAGGTGCATGCATAAATCAAATTCAGGTGAAGGTGGTTACATTCGTGGTCATACCATGGGTTATGACGCCGACATTGTCGTAAGTGCTTGGGCCGTGGGGATGGGAAAGCAAGGGATGTAGTGGTATGCATGGTCCGGACAAGAAAAAGAGACTGGTCTGCTAAAGTATGCTCGTAGGGGAAGTGAGTCAGAAGTTCGGATAAGGCTTCCCTGTATAGAGGAGTGTTTTGAGGGTTATAGCGATATATGGTCTTCCCGTTAGGGGTTAACATGGGAGTGTGTGGGGCGTGAAGAAGGCCAATGGAGAGAGAGAGGTATGAATGGTTAGATAGGGTGGTGCGGTGAACCAAGAAGGATGAAATGGAGGGAAGGAGAGACGGTGATCCAATGAAATAGTCAACAACACTATGTCCTCCGCTGCTGTGTGGAAAATAAGTATAGTCACCTAAATCAGGCCACTGTAGTAGGCCATTATAAGTGGCCAATCCATGAGCCTCACCCAACTGAAGCATCTGCTCATCATATGCAGTAATTGGACCCTCTGCATCTGCTGATCGTCGCCGGAGGCCAAGATCATCCCAATCTAAAGCATGTATCCACTGCGGATCATCCTCTGCGAACTCCGTCTGCCTGGACCCAGTCCGAGCAATAAAGTCGCCAGCTAAAAGAATATAACCCCACTCCTCGTATCTGATAATGTCTGAGGAGATATCCATGTAAGGTGACTCCTCATCTGATGTGAAAACTGATGTATCCGGTAGAAAATAACAAATGGCCATAAAGAGGTCTTGGTCCAGGCTCATCAAAGTCCGGTCCGCCCGAATCCAAATATAGCGAGCTCGCTCATCAGTCTGTACCAACTTGACCCAAGGCTGAATGAAGTCTCTGAATAAGCACTTTACCCCACCTAAACCTAGATCTGTTAATGCTCTCGTTGCCCTCCGATGTGCAGAGTACCAACAAAAACCCTTAGCGGCCGGCAGTCCCCTCTCTGGACTCTCATGTGTCTCAGTGAGTAGTAAGATATCACCATCTGCACAAAAATCTCTGAAATCCCCTGCTGTAGCTGAAGAGTGAATACCATTGCGATTCCATAAACTCAACCGCAATGCTCCAGAAAGAGCCCCCGAACCATACCTAGTCCGGGGGGATTAATCCCTATTTATCAGGATTTGGAGGATTGATGTACCGAGCCTTACCATCCCGATAAATTACCCTCTTTCCCAAAGCTTTTGCCTCACTGCATGCTTTCTTCCGATCCGCAACCTGCATGGGAGTGAGATCATCATTCATAAATATAAGTGTACCTCTAAGCTTGGCCCGCAGTTTGAGGGCCCGTTGTTCTTCCAAATTCGTGAAGCGAACAATGAGTGTAGAAGGGTCTCTCTTGGTTGTCCAAGCTCTATCCAATCCTTCGGAGTGGTGGGTAAGTGTACTTGAAAGAAAGCTGGTTGCTTCGGACATTGGATCATTAGTGTCTTCAACCCCTCGGACCCTAATATTCAGGGATTTCTTCTCCCGCATTCGCTCTTTAGATATGGTGGCTGAATGACCCTATTGAAGGAGAGTGTACCTTCCTTATCGCCTTCCTTGAAAAGGGAAGCCCACGTTTTTGTCTCAGCCTTGTGTTGCTTTATCTTTTCTTCCAACTCTTGAATCCTTGTAGGTTCTCCTTGCTTGCTTATTGCTGCCTCCAAAGAAATAATCCGGGTTAGCATGATTTCTCTTTCGGCGGACATATATATATATATATATGTGTGTGTGTGTGTGTGTGTGTGTGTGTGTGTGTGTAAGGGGGGAGAGAGAGAGAGAGAGAGAGAGAGAGAGAGAGAGAGAGAGAGAGAGAGAGAGAGAGAGAGAGAGAGAGATTAACATATTTTCTAGGCCAAAAGGCATATAAGGGAAAACAAGTACTGCAGGTATGACGGTGACTAGATGGATCAATGCCCTCAAAGCAAGCCTAACTAAAAAGATTCCGACAACAAAGAAAAAAAAGTTTTATAGCCAGAATTATATCGTACGAAGACCACTTATAAGATCAACTGGACAACTCTTCATTTCTATAGCTCTGATTCTAACTCATTTCAAACTCCCATTATTAAACATATGCTTACGATCCACAAAACTTATAATACCATCTCTATAGATTAGCCGCTTTTTAGTTGTTATAGCTTTTTGTCTCGCCTTTTGCGTTCTTGTACTTGGACGAAAGGAAGATCTTCGTCCAAATATAATATCTTGGTATCGCACACTTTTGGTGGATATCTCAGTTGTTGGGGTCCTATAAGTTGACATTTTCGTATAGCTTTCTTGGGCTATCAGAGTACCTAATAATTACAATTTACAATTTATAGCTGGAAAAGGGATTCAAAGTACATGTGACACCCTCTCGCTTGGTTTCCTCTATGCATTTGCATTAGTTTATGGTAGTTGCTTTTAGTTTAGCGCTATTTTACAGTTGATATATTATGCTTAGTGAGTATTGTGTGTTGCTTTTGGAATACCCATTGTGATGACTTATGTCTGGTTCGTTGGAAACGTGGATTAGAAGGGATTGAAAGCTGCAAGAAAATCTTTCTCAAGTTTCATCTTCGAGGATAGAAATGTCTTCAAGGAGGGAAGTATATTATGTACCTATTTAACTTGGGTGAATCGGCCAAGTTAGGCCAAGGGAGGTAAAGAGGAGATTAGGGACTTGAATTGGCTCAAGGTAGATATAGTGACACTTAGAAATTCATGACTTAAGTTAGAGATAACATATAGTGTATGCATGAGGAGCTGTGAATATAGTTAGAAATGATTACTAGTGGACAAGTAATGCATGGACATTCAAGGTGAGAGTTAGCTACACATGCACTGGAAACATGCTAGAGGGCTTTGTCTTCATATCTACGAGGGCATGGCACGCTTGAGGTATTTATTGGATGAGTGTTATGTTGTTAGTAATTTTTATGAGTTTTTAGGTCATCCGATAACTCGAATAGGGATAGTATGGGGATGGGTTGCGGTGGTATGGGACACCATGGTTAGAGTTCAACTGATAGATCAATTATGTTGGTGAAGTTCTCACTGCAAGGGCGTGACTATGGGTGAACTCTATAGATGGTCAAATTGTTTGTTGGTATCATTATCATAGGTTGGATCCAAAGTAAGTCCTTATTATATGGAGTGTGAGTCCTGAGATCATCCAATACCTAGGTAAGGCGTCTTTGATATGGAGATGGATTGTGGTGGCATGGGACACCACAACTATGGCTTAGGGGGCTGATTAGTTATGTTGGTGTAGATCTCATTGCACATAGTTGAGTATTACTCGATGGATGGGCGGATCGTCTGATGTCCTTATCATTAGTGTTTCTTGTAGGCGTGGCGTTTACCATAGGTTGTGGATCCAAGGTGAGTCATTACAAACACAACATAATTGTTGATGCTAATAGTCTTAGCTTTGTTAAGTACGACAATCTGTTTACTTATTTATTTGATTGACACTCTTGAAAATCATCCAAAGTTATGGATGAAAGAAGTTTTGTTATATGTAGAATTTGATTATATTTATTCTTGGACTCTGGAAGGAGATTCATGAGTTTAATCATATGAAAGTCACCACATATATATTAGATTGTAGCAAGAGAGAATGAAAAACTGTGGACAAGAGGTTATTTTTGTTGTATACAAGCTCACCTTCTTGTAACTTGGTCTACTTTGCAGGGGAAGCATGCAGATTATGTGACGGTGACTTTCAAACGACCTATTGGGGCAGCAATAACTGATTGGATAGGTGTCTTTTCACCAGCATCTTTCAAGTACTTTCTTTTTCCTATACTTCTAATAAGCCACTTAGTGTTTGAGCACCAGTGACTAGAATAATGAACAATTTCTATATGGTGTGAAAAGTGGTGTATGTACATTGCTTAAGAAATGTTTATTGCAATCTGCTCATCCACAGTTACTATTGATTCTTACTTCATAACATGGTTCATATAATTATTTATCTTATAGTGGAAGAAGGAATCCTTAACTGGCTAATTCAACACCCTCTTTCATTCTGGGTGAATGTAGAAAGCGATAAAACTTAGAATGATGCATTGGATTCAAAACTATAGGTAGACAAATCACAAGAGCTGAAAGAAATAGTACACCACACCCCAACAATGCTCTGAGAACTGCGTAATCAAACTGAAGGAAAAACAGTACATATAATTAAGTACTAATTTCTAGGGGGTACCTTTGCATGGCAATCCAGTCCCCATTATGGGAAATCTGTCCCATCTCATTGACTCGAGTACCGTTGACGTGGCACACAACATTGCAGCATGTATCAAAAAACAAAAAACTACTACTTACGGTAGAACAGTGTATCAACCGAAGAAGACCGAAAGTGAACTAGGCTTACTATTCTAACAAGTACCATATGTAACCATATGATATCTCTAGGGTACCATGCATAACCTCCATACAAACTTACATGGTCATCATTAAAACATCAAAAGGGCAGTGGAGGCATACACATGCAATTAGAATCTTGACTACCCGATGCTATGTGGACAGTTATTCTGGGATCGATATAGAAAAGTTTGAAAATTTGTACCCAATGCTTTGGCTCACTTTTGAACCTATTTTACTAAAAGAACAAAGAAAACAAATGTATGCACTAATGTTGTAACCACTTACAAGAGAACCATCACAAGACTAGAACTGCTGACTATGGATTACATGATACAAACAGACTAGGAATGCCAAATGTGAAGGCATAAATATGTATCGGATGACGGTAGTATACCATAAAAACTCAACGAGATGCAATTAAATAATAGCATGCCAATCAAAAGGACCATAATTCGAAAAATAAGGGCGTCAGTAAAAACCAGATGATGAATGTATGCGATGAAAACTTTGCATTTGCATATAGAATATAGTAGCGACAGGTGAAAATATGTAGCAATGTGGAAATTATATACTAGAGTCCAAGAAATGATGTCACCCTAGGTCAGACGTCGACAAGTGTCTTCAAAACCTTGAAAAACTTAATTTTTATGAACACAGTATTACCTTTTTGAAAAGAATAAGTCTTAGCTGTCCTCCCAAACTTGAATCTGCAAACAATGCACAAGCCAACCAAGGAATTAAGTTGTCTTTCTCATAAAAATGTTTGCTCCAACCATAGAATCAATGAACCATTAACGGTTCACCACGGTTCTGAGAACCGTACAGTGAACCGTACGGTTCTTTAGATTTTTTGCCCAGAACCGTGGTGAACCGCACTGAATAATTGATTAATTAATTTGTTTTTTGTCCCAGCCCCCAAAAATAGCCCAAAAAAATGCTAAAAAAATGCCAATTTTTTTTCATAAAAAGCAGATTCTCCCTACTTAGATGATTTACTTCAAATGATTTGATCTCCCAAATTGATAAGAGAGAGGGAGACAGAGAGAGAGAGGGACAAAAACTAGCTTTGAGGGGTTTTGGGGGGAAATTTAGGAAAATTAATTAATTAATTAATTAATTAATTTTTTACATGAACTGTACTACGGTTCAAGGAACCGTGGTACGGTTCCTTCCACGGTTCCCAGAACCCACGTGGGTTCTATGGCTCCAACAGGTGCACTAAAAAAGCAAAGTAAAATGAGAAAATACTTTAGGCAAAATTTTTGGAATACCTCAAAGGACCTGGCAAATATTTTGGATTCTTGGACCTTTTTACATGCCAGTGGTTTTTAGCTTAAACTCTGTTTGCAGATCCATATAGCACAATTTTAGAAGTTTATTAATAAGACAAGCTTCAGATTGTGAGTTTGCGGTGATCACATTTATTGAAATACACATGGTGCGTAAAGCATTATGGTTCCAAAAGCTGCCATGTTTTGGATAAAGTGCAACACAAACAAAGCACTATATCTGATGAATTTTTGGTTTGCTGTATTGCCAGTGCTTCAGTCTGTGTGGAGGATTTACCTGTGACTAATAGAGATTTCCCCCCATTGTTATGCACTGCTCCAATCAAGGTGAGAAGCGCTTTGTCCAGTATATGAGGTTTTCACGAGTTCTTACAAGGGGACATTTTGATTAAAATTCTTGAAATTCGCTGATGCATGCCATGTGCAGGTATCCTTTTGTTTTCAAAAATAAGAATGTTCTGCTGGCATTAGACTTTAAAAAGCTAGGGACATGGCTTAGACACAGAATTTCTATTTATACAAGAGAGAGTTCTGACGCTCCTCAATTTGTTTTGCCTTTGGATGACAACACAGTATCAATATGCCAATTACTCGTCACAAAATTACGCAAGCAGTGGGGAAGGGTTTCTGAAGTTTCGGCTCATCAATCAACGAGCTGACTTTGCTTTTGGGTATTTCTCAGGGGATCTATACAATGTACGTAATAAGTTGGCTGAATCATCCAGGTCGCTTTAACACTAAAAGCATAGATTTACTGCTTATTTAACATCAACTTGAATCTCTATCTCAGATCAAATTGTTTATTTCCGTGATGCTATAAGGAATGACACTAATCAAATAGAGAATGGATTATACTATAATCATGCAAAGTTCAACATTTAGAGACGATCATTGCACATTCAATATTTATTTAGTCTTTAGAGCCTTCATGTCTACTTTTGTAGCAAAGATTGAATATTCTTTTGATCAAATTCAGGTTATGTCACCTGTCCCTTGTTGTAAAAGGTATATAATACGTTTGATTCATAGTTGCATCCCATGATCTGAAATGCGATTCGGATCATGTTCCAGATAGGGCTAGGGTTTTCCATAACGCAAATTTTATTTTTACAACTTGAAATTTTTCTAGGAGAATTGTAAAGGCTGGAAGTATGCCACTTTATCAGCAGTAGATTGTTAAAAATGGTGTATTGAGGGAAGCTCTTTTGGAATCATGAGCTATTGCAAGTAATTATAACACTTAATGCTAGTTAGGTCCCATACTCATGGATGATGAGTACGGATAAGATGAACTTGTGAAACAAAACTTAATAGCCTACGTTACAGATAAATTGATACTTTGGAAATCATGACATAAATAAATGAGCTGATTCTTTTCTCTGGAACTTGGATATAGTGGGTTCAAATTCAGCCGTACACTGTGTACACTGTAAACAATGCTGGACTTGAGCTCCCAAGACCTTTTTAAAGGCCTATAGAATTGTGCTATTGGGAACCAATTTACCAGTGTAAATAATTCAGGAAAATATTCTAATAGTAAAATTAAATCACTACTAGAAACTCCAGTAGTCAACTATTTAAGGAGACCAACTAGCCAAATCAATTATCAAAACATTTTAGTATAAGTAGACTATCAAATTTTTTTTTTCGGCCATTACTCTTTTCTCCTTACAAAAAGAACAGAACTTTTTTTTTCGTGACCTTCGTGAATCATTGTCGATCTGGAACATGTGTTTTGTCGACGATTGTCGACAATTGGCTGCAACATTGGTTTGATTCATATTATGAGGACTCTCATCTTGAGTGAAACTAAGTAAGAATTTGCTCATAGTGAAAGAAATGAAGTAGTAAGTTTGCAGGATTTTCAAGTCCAAATGTCTAGAAGCTTAGTATTTGCATACCATGCCACTTTGTCAAGTAGCTTTCACTCTGGTCATTAGTGCCCATAATAACTGTGCATTGTGGAAATAGATTATTTCTCAAAGTGAAGTGACAAATTCAAAATCATGTAAGATTGGAAGTGAAAAATAATCTATTTTTGGAGGATGTCAAGTGTGATACAATGGGGAGCAAATGAAATGTCTCCAAAACAGTAAAGAAAAGTAAGCTAAGTATATCAATCAGAGTGCATCTAATATACCCGCAAACATAATGGAAATGGTAACATGATGTCATCAAGTCCGGGGGGGCTGCTACTAAAGAAAGATGTGATATAGGAGGAGCTGCTGCTGCTGCTGGAGGATGCACGTGCTGTTGACGTCGTCGGTGGAGTCATCTGTGATATGTGTGAACCCTCAGGGCATGAATTGTGGCTCTGGGAACCATTCGAATTTGAGTAATGTGTCGTCTTTGGTCTCTATGGCTCAAAGTGTCATTGTCATCATCACTATCAGTTGAGGCTAGATCAGTCCGTGATCTTCTGAAAGAGGATGTAATCTGGAGCTGCGTGCGGAAATGACTCAGCTGCACTGGCTAGCATAAATCATGTCGTAATGAACGCATCTCCTTGACCATGAGTGCAACACACTGTGGATCATCATATGCTATAATAGATCTCACTGTGACAGGAACATCTTGAAAGAGGTAGTGATATTGTCCCCTGATCTCATAATAGACTGGGCATCCGAATAAGAAGTGATCCTCAAATTGTACCTTAGATAGAGAACATAACTGGCAAATACTCGCTTCCCGGAGGGTACCTTGGAAGCCTTTAGTCTCAATCTTGAGTTGATGTGATGAGACGCGGAGATGTGGAGCTGGCCTAATGAGAATCTCAGACCATCTTGAATCCAAGTAGCGTGGTAGAATAGGGAACCCTCCTATATCCAACTCCAAGAAATGGGTTTGATAGCCATTGCCCAAGTTGTGCTTGTATACTTTGGTCCAAGACCAATAAAGTGATATGGTTCAAGGTTGAGGCCCAAGGTTTGGAAAAATAGCCAAAACACCCATGGTAATGACTTTCTAACACCTCACTAGGTTCCCTACCTCCGACCAATGCATAAGACACCTACCTGCCCTTATCCAAGGACACCAGTACCTTAATCTAAAGGCATATACCCTTAATCCTAAGGGTACCCCTTATCCAAGGGTAACTTGATTCCATACCTCTGACCAAGGTATAGTCACTTGCCTGCCCTTATCCAAAGGCACCTACCCTTAATCCTAAGGGTACCTCTTATCCAAGGGTAACTTGCCATTTAGCGCTCAACATTAAATGGAGATATAGGGGTCACTAAAGTACTGCTAGTTCCATAGGTATGTAATAGGTACTCTAGATATGCTTTGATATGCATGTATCACTCTGAAAGCAACCAAGAACCCTCTCATAAACTGTCGTCACCGCAAGAACTTTGTCAGTGGAGAAGCCAAGGTCACGTAATCTCTGGATGAGGAGGGAGCGTGGGATAGAGTCAAAGGCTAATCTGAAGTCAACAAAACAATAGTAAACCTATGTCTCTTATGTATGGATTCCTCGACAATAGCTCGAAGAGCGAAGACATGGTTAATGGTGGAATAGTGAGCTTGGCAACCAGCTTGTCCAAAGCATGTAGTTGCCTAATTTGACTTTGGAGGAAAGTAGCATGCTATAATATAGAGATCCCTGTCCAACCAATACCACGTCCTATGAGGCAAACCTAGATAAACCGTGCGGACTCATCATGTTTAATGAGCTCCATGCTCGGATGTAGTGACTCCCTGTATAAGCATGCGACCGCACTTGAGCCTCTGCCACTCGCGTTTGTCCTATATATTGAATCCCACTTGTATCCTGAAAATGTAGGTAGTCCTTTGACTTGGCTCTCGTATGTCTCCATAAAGAATAATACATTCCTCTCTATAATGAAATCTATAAGATTTCTAGCGGTAGATGATGACTATAGGCCGTTACAATTCCAAACTCTAATATGCAAATGGTGCGGATGGGGCCCTAGGACGCTCCCATGCTCGAGCGCCCCAACTCCCTGTTGGCGAGAGCCGATAGAGATATTATTAAGGTAATGAACCTGCCTAGTATGAAGGGTCAAATGTATATTTGGGTGTACGATCAAGTGAGAGGTGGGGAGATGGTTGTGGTGAAACAAAAGTGCCAAGACCAAAGAAGAGGAAAGAGTGATCAGAGAGAGTATTAGGAGAAATACGAAGATCAAAGATGAAAGGGATGGAGGATGGTGACTCCATGAGATAGTCAACTACATTGTGACCTCCACTATGAGGGTGACATGTATATCTACTAGAATTAAGCCAACAAGCTAAGCCATCATAGATGGCTAACTCATGGGCTTCACCAAACTGCAGCAAATACTCGCCGTATGAGGTAACAGGTCCCATGTTATCATCAAATATTCTTGTACTCCCAAATCATCAATGTCAAGGGCATGTTGGTCGGTAACATCATGGAACTTTGATTGTCATGAGGCCGTCCTGGCATTGGAATCCCCAGCAAAAAAGACATATCCACACTCGCATATCTGACAACATCTGAGGAGAGATCAATGTAAGGGGATCCAAGGCCCTCAACAAAAGACTCCGGAGGACTCTGGAGGAAAGTAACATGCAACAACAAAGAGGTCTTTGTCCAAACCAACACTTTGTCCATCAATGCGAATCCAAATATATCGTGCATACTTGTCATGTCTGATGAACTCGATGATCAAGTGGAGAGACTCCTTGTATAAACAAGCGACTCCAATAGAACCATGCCCACTCGTTGATTGAGTCACAGGTCGATATATCGAATCCCATATGTATCTTGGAAAAGTAGGTAGTCCCTCTCTGGACTCTTATGAGTCTCCATAAAAAATGGCAAATCTTGTCTAGAACGCAATCAATCAGGCCATCAAAAGTAGATGATGAGTGTATGCCATTAGATTTCCATACACCAATTTGAAGGTGCGTGGAAGGAGCCCCGAGATGCTCCCTATCCTGAGGGCCCCAACTTCCTATTTCTTCAAATTCGTAGGTGTATTCCCAAGGTAACGGATTTGACCATCTCTATAGATAACATGTCTACCTATCAATCTGGCCTCCTGAAAGGCCTTACGTGTCTCCTCAACTCATATGTACTTAAGATCATCATCCTTGTAGATTTGAGAACCATGTAACTTGACTCGACAACGTAAAGCATCACGATGGCTCTCTTTGCAGTGTTGAAGCTCATAATTTTGCTCTTTAAGGTGTCCACCACTAGAACTTATCAACTTACAAAAACTCTATACTTGGCAAGTGCTTATCTGTAGACAGGCCCTCTCTAGGCGATAAAACTGGATTCACATCATTTGCATCATAAGGATGACATTAGAACATTTGCAAACCTGTAACTAAGTCTGGTAGTCATATGTCTAACCTCCTCTAGGTCATCAAGGCAATGACTACAAAAAAGTGTCAATGGCATAGGACAACCTTGATGGTCCTCATAACTAATGGGATAAAACGTCACATATTTTGTGTCAATCCCCTGTCTAGTTTCACCCTTGCAAGTACTGTGTCCTCTGGGTGATCTGAGTCACGTAAGCTTTTCATCAAAGTACAGCATGGAACCTTGTCAAATGGCTCTCACAAAATTGATAAAGTAGTAAACTTACTTCCTTTCAGTATTTGCCTCAATGTAAATGTGTGGCCAGCAGCCAGCCTTATGGTGCATGAAGCTCTATGACCTAGCTACACTGCTCAATCCAATATAAAAGAATCCAAAAATTTTAGACTACCCTTTAATTTCCAATTATGCATTTAATCCTTTGTATTTAAGTACCCATTGTATCTTTCAGTTCTTTATGTAAATGGCTGTTTCTCAAATTTCGTGTTCTTTCAAGATTTGTATTTGACATATTTATTGTGGTTATCGTCTGATTGTTGTAGCCTGTTCTCCTTGCTGTCTCAAATACTGTGACCTTTGCTGACCCCAAGAGACCTGCTTATCCAAGACTAGCTATTGGCAATGTTTGGAATGAGGTAAGTGCAAAGCATCACCAACGTGTCTCATAAAGCTATTGGGTTGTTGTCTTGAGCATACCTTGAATCGGTAAATTCAGTTCAAAGTTACTCAATTCTTAAGCCATTTTGTGTATCATATGGAATTGGCACTTGATATCTCTAGGTAAATCGCTACTTTTCTGATTTGCAGGTCTCCATAACTTGGACAAGCGGATATAGCTTACGTGAAGCAACACCTCTTGTTATATGGGGAACTGAAGAGAAAAAAGATGCTTATGCTTCAGGAGCTGGGACCTTATCATTCACACAGAAAGATATGTGTGGTACATAACCCCCACCCTCTTCCCCTAGCTCCAGCTTTTAAAGATAGATTTTGCCGAAATTGTATTTCTCTAAGCCTTCTGAAGGTCTTGTTATTAGGGCTTGTCCCCCACTATGCCCTATGATGATGGACATTGCCTATTTTGTGGAATTAGCTTCATGGTTTCAGTTTTTAGATCAGTTGCACGACATATCCTAAATGCAGAGGAAATGCAATGAAATTTTTTAGGACTTTGCCTACTGGTTTTACTCTCAAAGTAAGGGTGCACCTGACTTGAATCATGTCACTTGACACAGCTAAGGTTATACACTATGAACCTGTTGAACAGCAAACTGTTTTATTGATGAATAACAATTAGAAACACTGATGTAGTCCCAACTCACATTGGTTTTTGCATCTTGTTAGGCCCTCCTGCAAGGACAGTGGGCTGGCGCGATCCAGGTTACATTCACACCGTTTCTTTGAAGGAACTTTGGCCAAACACAAGGTAAGTGTTCCCTGTCTGATTAAGATTCAGAGACTCCTGCAAATAACTCTATACATTCTTCGCTAGCCTGTAAGCATGCTATTTTTCAGTGTACCAGGAGAACTTCTGCATATGAGTAGTAGAATTTTCCACATGGTCTCAACAACTGGAATAATCTGCTACTTTTCAGCTTGACTTTATTATATACACATAAGGCATTCTGGCAATAGTTGGTCAAAAACTGAAACATGGTGTTAAGGGTTGCACATTCTATCTTAATCACGGCAAGGAAGACTCTTGCAGCCGCATGTTATGAGATTAATATTCTGATCTAGTTTACCTAAACATCTTTGTTATGCACCTATTGAATGGTGCTCAATAATTAGCTGGCAATTTCAGATTGATTTACAGTTTGCAGAATTGAGCATGGCCTAGTAAGGTTAAGTTTGACAGACTGTGTAAAAGTTCACTAGAATGGACAAGGATGCTTGTTGGACAGTTGGTTATAACAACTTTTCCATCAGCTTTGTTTAACATTTTGACCTAGACTTCATATACATCTAATCTATCTACTATTGCTGCATCACATGAGATCTATAGAACACACTAGGCGAAGAGCTTTTCAGGAAAACTTGTAGTTGCATATTCATGTGGACTCCTGATGGACTATTTAAAACAAGTTTTTCAAAGAGAGCTCTCAAGAAAATCTACAAAGTGCACAAATCTCTCCATACTTTTGATCTTTCTGCTGTAAGACGTCTCAAAGGCCCACGTCGAACTCCTTGTCTTGTTTCTGTTGCAGATATCACTACAAGGTAGCCCACAGATTGCAAAATGGATCTTTCATTTGGGGTCGTGATGGGTTTTTTAAAGCACCACCTTTTCCTGGGGAAGATTCCTTGCAAAGGGTTGTCATCTTTGGTGATATGGGGAAGGTATGTTCATTCAATGGTACTCATTTGGTGCTTGTAAACTTGACAAGCTGATAAATTCGTCAAACAACATGTCTTTCACGTTCTAGATGACGTGTCCCATACAACATAGGACACGTTTCCCTTTTACATGCCAACTGCTTTTAAGGAGGTCAGTCCAGCAAACTCTTTGTGTGACCCAGTATCCACATACTAAATACAAGCACGTCACTTCAAGCCAGTGATCTTGTTACATCAATTGACAATCTTGTCACCATAGGCTCACGAGCAAGCCATTTTCAGATATTTACATTTTTTTACAAGCCTAAAAAGGATAAGGATATAGAGCATATAACTTCCCTTCCCGCTTTGAGCAATTACTTTCATGGGTTAAACTATGGGTGTTGTGCGTGCAAGCTATGTTCGGTCTTTTGTGTAGCATCGTTGAGAGGTCTACTGTGCCACACAGCCAGCTACTTATGGAACAAATGATGCACAGGTCTATCCATCAACTCTCATGCTCCTAAAAATAAATAAGTCCGTCGGTCAACAGTAGAAGGTTTAGAGGCAGCCTTACATCTCAAACAAGGTTGCAACTCTTCACATATACATGAAAAGCTGGAATAGAATTTAGATCCTAAAGTGAAACCTACAATTGCGTGTATGGCTTACAAAGAATAACAAGATGACATTAAGAATATTGTATAGTAGCAACATAATAACAGTATGAACCTCAAGAACCACAGTTTTGAACTTCACTAACAAGTGAAACTAATGGAATTAAATGCCACTAGATTGTTGTAAGCTGTGTTGCAGCGCGATCCGCTGCAAAAACGTTCCGGATCGTGCGATCCGGAACGTCAGCGATCCGCGACCCGGATTGCAATTTTTTTTTTTTTATATTTTTTTTATTTTTTTTTAGTGTGGAAAAAGGAGTAATGGCCATGTTTTTTTTTTTTTTGAGTTTAATACTAACTAAATCAGTTTTGAATGGTGTTCTGATGCCAATGGTTTGCAGATCTACTGATTCCGTTCTCTGTTAGAAAATGATAGAAAGAGTTAGAAGGAGCCTTCCTTAGATTGGCGGGAATTGTATACTTCTTTTGGAATAGCTGAAATAGGGGGTTTGGGGGGTGGTAGCCCCCCGAGAAATGGGGGGTCCGGGGGGCGGTAGCCCCCCGGTGAGGAGTTTGGGGGGCCTCTTCATGATTTGGCCTTCCAACTCCTTGAGTGAAAACACACTTTTTGGTGTTTCGCACCTGAAACAGTCGGCAAACTACACAGTTCAAATTTCTGAAACCATATGAAAATGCAGCCAGTTTTCTTAAACCATCTACTGATGTCCAGATTTCTAATCAATGTAGCCCGCAGCCATCTGAAACCAAGCAACAGATCTGCATAACAATTGCTTTTTTGATGTCCTTTCACATGATACCCATATTGGCAACTATACAAAAAAAAAAAAAATTGCATTCTAGGAAAATGGGAAATCCCGGATTGCGTTCCGGAACGTGGACTGCAACCTTGGTTGTAAGCAACCACACCAATAATCATATCAATTTGACAAACCAAGAGGTCAAAATTAGCGCATAGATGATGGTGTTGAAGGCTGTTTCTCTGCAACTCATTCCTACTGCTAGAATGAGGTCAAGTTTGCAACTAAGCATTTTTGGGATAAGTCCCATCCTGGCATTGCGTTTTTTTGATTTTTGATTGTATGTTTGAAGTTATGGAAAAGTTTTTCATGCACCATTTAAAACTTTTTTATATGGTTTTTTTCACCGCATATAGCTACTTGGCAAGACCTCTCATAAGAATATCAATTGAAATGATATTCTTTGAGACATTATGATTCAGAACTCTTTGAGATTCCAGAATTGTTGCAAAATGAGTGTTCCGTTTGCGTTCCAAAATTGCAATGCAACTATGAGTTCAGGTAATCCAGTAGCAACTACCAAATAAAGATGTTCAATGGGTTTGAAGTCATTTTCTACCCAGTGGCAATGTCCATGGCACCAGACATGAGGGTCCGGGTCGGACGTGGGCATTCCGCGTCCACGTCCGGCGTCCGGACCCAGACGCGTCCGACCCCCGGACGCAGGGTCGGTCGCTTCCATATTTTTTTGATTTTATCATTATTTTTTTTTGGCTAAATAACTCTAAAACAATAAAAAAAAATTAAAAAAAAAAGCGGACGCTTCCGAGGACCCGGACGCACCCCTGGCGCGTCCGCGTCCGGACGCGGACGCGCGTTCTGACGCAGAGTCCGCTTCCTTATGTCCATGCAAAAGGATGTACAAGCAAAAACCAAGGAACATCAATGTTTTTAAAGGGACAAAGCGCAATCGTTCTTGAGAAGAACAGATTGTTTTCAATGCAATAAATTATCTGTGAGTTTATTAACTAGCTCAATTCATGGCGCAAGGCACAAAGATCATTGACTTGATGATGAGTGAACTAGCCAATCACCGTCTAGAGTTTTGGTGTGATTACAAAGTCCAAACATAGGAATAGGTCGATTATTTGAAAAAGAAAAAAGAGAGGAATGCAAGGAAGATTTTGCTAATGAAATGCCCAATTTGAGGATCCTTACTATTCTGCTTTATGTGAATGAGAAGGCCTTGTATTATGATTAATTGATCTTTTAGTATACATTAGTGTCTTTGTTCTCAATTTCCACTTTATTGTTATTATAGTTACTTGCAATCGTATTTGACCATTTTCATTGAGTCAAGGATAGAGTCTCCTAAACTTTGATTTGAAAGTTTTAATAATTCTTTTCAAAATAAAGGTTCCTTTTGATTGACTTGCAAGAGTAATCACATTAAATTAGTGAATGCTTGAATATTTCGAATACAATAGAGTTTTTGTCTATTTATGTATTGACAAGTAATGTACTTGACTACTTAGGAAACTCTTCCAATTGCAAGTGTTTCTTCTAACCTTTTCACTATCAATTGCTGGCGTGTCATGCATAACAGTTTTAAAAATATTTGTCTTATGTACGTCCATTTGGTAACACAATTGCCAGTTCCCAATTGATATCTTGGGCTAGGCCATTAGAAAATAAATTTCTGTCCCTAGAGAGAACCTTTATTTTCTAATACATGCTATGGTGATGGGTGCCACATCGACGACACTCGAGTTAGTGAGTCAGGACAGTTGTCCCATAACGGGGACCAGTTTGCCATGCAGCGCTACCCCCTAAAAATAGGTATTGAACTATATGTACCGTTTGTCCTTTAGTAATGATATACAGTTCAGTGTGTTGCTTGGGGTGTGGTGTGCTATTTCCATCAGCTCTTGTGATTCGAATTGTTGGATAGCTTCTCATATTGTTAGTGTAAAACTGTACGATCAATCTCTGACATGGTATCAGAGCCTTCGTCAGGTATAGTTCCACAACTATCAAGAGTTGAATTCTAAGAGAATTCGAAAAAATGTTATGGTTGGTCAATCAAGCTATCATTTTAGTTTCAAGGAATCGTAATTCACAGAGTAAAGAGCACTATCACAGAGCAAGGGAAATCTATAGTTTTGAATTAGATGGAATATGAGAAAATTTTCAAATTTCTTAGTCTTCAAGCAAAATGTAACTTTCTCGACGGAAATGAGTTGTTTGCAGTTGTTATCACACCAAATCACATACCGTCAGTTCCAGCAGGCAGCCCAGTAGCAAGGCGACCTCCAACAAGTGAGCATCTGTATGAGAAACCTTAGAGAAAGTTGGAAATTTGCCAAAAACTCTATTTTTGAGCCAACTAGGGTATTGAACTGGAAAATGGTCGATCTTTCAATGTAGGCAACCATTTTTGGTACTATAAGGCGAGGGTATTTCCAGGAGGCCATATAGTGCCACGAACCAGGGAGAGAGCTAGATCAAATTTTCCAGATCAGTCACAGTTGGAAGGGTCACGAAGGAGGAGGTCGCGTTTCACTTCGCGTGCCCAATTGAAGTGGTGAATAAAGTTGCAGTCCGCGTTCCGGAACGCGATCCGGAACGCGATCCGAGATTTCCCATTAGGGTTCCCAGAACGCATTTTTTTTTTTTTGGATAGTTGCCAATATGGGTATCATGTGAAAGGATATCAAAAAAGCAATTGTTATGCAGATCTGTTGCTTGGTTTCAGATGGCTGCAGGCTACATTCATTAGAAAATTGGACATTAGTAGATGGTTTAAGAAAACTGGCTGCATTTTCATATGGTTTCAGAAATTTGGACATAAGTAGGTGGTTTCAGTTATTCCACAAGAAGTATACAGTTCCCGCCAGTCTAAGGAAGGCTCCTTCTAACTCTTTCTATCGTTTTCTAACAGAAAACGGAATCAGCAGATCTGCAAACCAAATCAGAACAACATTTCAAAACTGATTTCTGATATTTATTGGAAATTTGAAAAGCATGTCCACCATTCAATTACGGTTTAGTTAGTAACTTGGTATTAAGCTCAAAAAAAAAAACAAAATTGGCCATTACTCCTTTTTCCACAGAAAAAAAAATAAAATTGCGATCCGGGTCGCGGATCGTTGACGTTCCGGATCGCACGATCCGAAACGTTTTTGCAGCAGATCGCAATCCGTTGCAACTAAGGTGGTGAAGTAGAATAAAAAAGTGGTTCCTGCGCCCAGGATCGCAGGTTAGCGCTCTAGGTCAACCATGACCGTCAGATCCCGAGGCCCAAAAACCAACCGTTGAAGAGAGGGTGATTGTCGGCTGGATTGAGCTAAATCCATTCTAAACTTCAGGTGGAGGGACCCGAAGGACAGAGGGCCCTTCAACTTCTCTAAAAGTCTTCACTTTGAAAGGGGCCCTAAATTTTGGATTCACTCGAAGGAGAGCATTTGTTCAGGTTGAAGAAATAGTTCAAAAATTTCAAGGGCCTATAACTTTTGGGGTATTTGTCCGTTTGGGGCCATCCAAAAGTCGATTTCCTCCAAATTAAGGGCAGAAGAGGATTGTACCCTACAAGTACAACTTCTCTTGGGCAGAGTGATCACTGTATCGCGGGGAGAAAGCGGATTGAAGGTCCAACTGAACCATTCTAAGGGCAAGGTGGTTAGTGAACCCGCGTTGGAGCGTTTTGCTAAAATTGTTTGGTGAGTTAGGTCAAATCGAGCAGCAGGAGGGCCTGAAACGATTTTGGTTAGACCTTAAAATTGACTTGTGGGACTTCCAATCACACTCCAAGGCTTTCACTAAGCCTCATTAAGGCGCCGAAAGTACATTTTTTGGCAAAATGGCAGGATTCGGGGAATCTGTACTTGGAGAAACCAATAATGTGGACGGGGTGTGCAATTATAACATTTGGAAGTTTAAAATGAAGAGCATTCTAATGGATAAGGAGAGGGCTCAAAAGGCCTTATCATTGATCAATTTGGCATGAAGGATCATGTCGTTGCCCACATTGAAGTTGTGACTACGAGAGGTGCTCGGTATGCACTCAGAACATAGTTTTTTGAGGACCAAATTGATTGGCATTCACATGGAGGAAAATGAAGGGGTAGGATCATTTTCACGCGAATCAAGGAATTGTGAGACCAATTGACCGCAATTGGTGAACCAATAAGGGATGTGAAGTTAATTCACAGGGAAATGAACGATCTATTCGAAAACTTACAAATATTTGCAAGCAGCATTGCATCAAGGGATAGGCTAACAACATTCGAGGATCTTCACGATCCTATTATAGGAAGACCAAAGGCGAGAGGTGGTAAAATCTCAACAACCCTCTTCAAATGATCAAGCAATTTTAGCCAAAGAGAAGCACAAGGTAAGAAATTCCCAAAGAAATCCAATGTGGATGATGATGGTCAAGGATTCTCATCGGGCAAAAAGAAGAAGGGCAAGTGTTTCTACTGCCAGAAGCTTGGACATTGGGCTAGAGATAGTCGCAAAAAGAAGGCCAATATCAAGAAGGGAAAAGTGAAGCAGTTAACGAACCTTGTTGAAGAAGATCTTGGTAGCAACAATGGAGATCAAAACACAACATTTATTGCAGCATTGACATCACAACATTCTATTGATAACATGCATTGGTTTGTGGATTCAAGAGTGCCAAGATATATGACAGGCAACAAATATTGGTTCAAGAAGCTGGAGCTAACCAATGATGGAGATAGAGTTACACCACAGAAGAATGGTGATGAGTGCCAAATCCATTGGGATTGGTGCGATACCTACTCAAATTCTTGGGAAAGTGAAGGTAATTGAAAATTTCTTGTATGTTCTTGGCCTACAAAAAAGTCTTTTATTTGTTGGTACAATGACAAATCATAAGTTGAAAGTAGAATTCAACAATAAAAACTGTCAATCGGGGTGATTGTTGATCGTTTTCATGATAAGATTTGTGGTTTGTACAAGTTGAATGTTGTAGCTACAAAGTCCAATGTATTTGCATCAATGTCAATATCTCAAAGCAATTTGTGGTATAGATGCCTAGGGCTTCTGAACTTCAAAAGCTTGATGTTGCTTCGCAAACTCAAGATGGTGACAGGTCTCTCCAATTTGGATGTCAAAGAAGATTCCATTTGCAAAGGGTGTGTATTGGGCAAGCTACACAGGGAGAAGTTCAATAAGGGGCAATAAGGGCAACACAGGTGCTTAGCGCACTCAAATCTATGTGGGCCACTGAAGGTAATGTCAATCGGCAATGCTTTTTACTTTTTGACTTTCATTGATGATTACTCAAGGAAGACTTGGATCTACATGATTAGATAGAAGTTTGATGCATTTGGATGCTTCAAAAACTTCAAAGTGGTACATTGTCCAGCTGATTAATATTTCTACAAAAGCGTTAAGTTTTGATAAGTTTGAGTTTTTTAGAGAAAACCTCAATGTATGTAAACTAAATTAGGCTTAAGGGTTAGAATAGTAAGCCCGGTTTATTTCCAGTTATCTCCAGTCAGTACGCCATTTTTACTATAAATAGCAGTTTTTAAAATTTCTGGTACATGCTACAATGATGGGTGCCACATCTGTGGCACTCGAGTTAGTGAGTTGGGACAGTTTCCCTATAACGGGAACCGGTTTGCCATGTAGTGGTACCCCTAAAAATTAGTATCGAACATATGTACTATTTTTCCTTCAATAATAATTTATAGTTCATAGTGTGTTGTTTGGGGTGTGGTGTGCTATTTCCTTTAGCTCTTGTGATTGTGATAGTTGGATAGCTTGTCAGATAGTTAGCGTAAAACTATAGGATCGATCTGTGACAATTTGACCTCCCATAGGAATAATAAATCTTTGTTAAAATGTTGTCTATGAACCATTACGGCTCTAAATACTTATAAGTATGACTTGGAGCAGGCATTGATGCAATTATGGTGTGCTTATTGTTCTACTACATTGCATGTTCGTGAATTGTCTGAATTTCTTCTGTGTTGAGCAGCTAGGTGTTATTCCATATTGTACATGATTCACTGGAAAGTCTATTTTTTTTTCTTGGAGTTTGTTGCTTAGAGTTTAGGTGATGATTCACATTCTCTACACAAATGCATGGCTTCTTCAACTCATTGTGCGTTACTTAAGTAGTTTTTATTTCTTGGGATTGATAGTTGCTTGTTACTCTGGGTGTACTTGGTTCCCGTTTCCTAGGCTTCTCATTCTGTGTGATTGTAGTGAACGATAAATAGCAAGGTCTGCTATTTTAGAGAGCAAAGTACTGCAAGTTTTGCATATCTTTTTCATGCTGATAAGTGTTCCTGCTGGAGGAGCTGATTTAAAACGTAAGAAAGGTCAATTCTGGTTGAATAAATTGGATCCCACTGTCCAAATGTTGTAAGGTTAAGTCTGAAAATCCTGTGATTCATGGAGTCAATGCGAATATTTACTAAAAAACGTTGACATGGATACTTTCAGTGACACACATTGTTTTTGCATGAAAATTGGGATTTCAATTTCAATTGGTTTCTTCAAGCTGCCCATAGAATTACTGAACTGTTAGCTTCAAGATGAGTACTTGTTAATTTTATCCCATGTCTGATGTGGTATACTAGGACCATTAGTCTAGTTCAAATTTTCTCTGGTATTATATACTGACAATAAGTAGGAAGCTATGGTTTTGCTCTATTGGGGTTGAACACTTTCCTGGCCAGTGTGTCAAAATGCTAAGCAAGTTGAGGCTGAATTACAGATCATGTTTAGGAGTCCTATACATTCAGTTGTAGCTAATTGAAGTAATCTTTCCAGGGAGAGCAAGATGGATCGAACGAATACAACAACTTCCAACCAGCTGCGTTAAACACTACGTATCGGTTAAAGGAGGATTTGGAAAATATTGACCTTGTACTCCACATTGGGGATATATGCTATGCAAATGGTTATATTTCTCAATGGGATCAATTCACAGAACAGATTGAAGACATAGCATCACAGGTTCCTTACATGATAGCAAGGTTTGTGCTATGTCCTTTCGGAGAATTTGATCACTTCTAGTTGAACATTACGATTAAAACCAAGATTGGGTTTGCATATCTATATCTATCTATCTATCTAATATATATATCGATAGATAGATAGGTAGCTTGCTTGCTTCGAGTTTATGCATGTCAATGTCATAGTTAATGTTTTGTGCAAGGACTCAAGAAACATAGCTATTTCAGTTTACGTTCTACTCTTTACGCACTGAAGTTGTTGTTCTTATATGGTACTGTCTTTACATACAGTGGAAACCATGAACGTGATTGGCCAACAACGGATTCATTTTACAAAAACACCGACTCAGGAGGAGAATGTGGTGTTCTGGCAGAGACGATGTTCAATATGCCTACAAAGAACAAGGCCAAGTTTTGGTAAGGCTTTTATGATTTCTTCCTTTAAATAGCAGCTATCTTTTCATAGGGAGCATTGCAATCTCCCTTTGAAGCACAAGGGTGAACTAAGACAAACATTTTCTGGAGGCAACTTCAAGCTAGGTCTATTTCTAAGGTCATAGCTGCCGTTTTTCAGGGGCGCATAGAAGCATAGTTTCAGATACTACTGAACTTTGTCCCGAGCTTACTTTACATAGTTTCTAACCATCCATTCCCACACTTTTAGTCAACGTAAGTTGAAACAAAAGTAACGAAGTGTCCTGTCAACAACCCCCGCGCTACACGTTTGCAGCTTCTTTTGCTATGGACTATGGACCCTTCTTCACTTCACTTTTTATTGAAACGCTTACCTACTGAAAAGACAAGCTTTTGAAATGGGCGATGGATGGGAAACACAATATCATAACATGACATGAACACATCCATTGACCAGTTCTTTTGAAGCAATGCTTTCCCTTAAAGCTCAACCTCGCTATTGGACACAAATTTATAGGCTCGATAGTTAAAATTTGTTTTTTATTTTTTGCAGAAGTTAGTAAAGGTACTGATCATAGAATTTGCATTTCGCATAACCATTAACTATTAGTGTGTGTAGACCGAATGGAGAACTGGTTGCCCAATGGCTTTGTAGTGGGGTGGGCAATTCACTGTAGTTCGTGAATAGTCTACTCAAGGAATCAATGAGCCTTTCTAAGTTGGAAGGGAAGCTATCAAAAAGGTACTATCTGATTATGATATCCACATACATAATTAGAATTTTTGCTTTATACACACACACCTTAGAAACCCATTCCGACCCTTATGGGCCCGAACGTACTGTACGTTCCAGAACGTACTGGGTCGGAACGTTTGTTTTTATTTAAAAAAACAGCTGAAACAGGTATTAAAACAAAACGTATGTTTGTGACAATGATAAATCGGATGAATTGAACAAGAAACTGTGGGCGCGATGCAAGGCATTTATTGGAACCAGAGGACTTGTGCCGAATCTTGAAACCTCTCCCAGCAGCGATGGATCTACTTTGGCAGGAGACTTTTCGTCCGACACTCTCACAATGACAGGAACAGATGGAAAGCCTCAAAAGTTCACCAATTTCTCCTTCAGATGTGTTCAGCAAGGCTTCTGTTAAAGTCGGAAGAATAGGAGGCTCGCTTTTTGCTTTAATCACGTGTTTAGAAAATACCTATTTTTTAAAATTTTATTTTGGTTAAGTTCCGGAATGGAATGCATTCCGTTCTCGTAATGCCTCGTGCTCAGGTGTCCTTTGTATTTTGAGACCACCTCCAGGAGCATAATGTCCATCCAATTTTCTCTCTCCAAGGAATCTGTCATTCTCTCTCTCCTCTCTTCGATGGAATTCACTTTCTTTCTTCTCTCTCCGGTGGAATGCACGCGGTGGAATGCACGTTCTCTCTCCTCTCTCCGGTGGAATGCACGTTTTCTCTCCGATGGAATGTACGTTCTCTCTCCTCTCTCCGGTGGAATGTGCATGTGCTATGTGGCAGCCCGTCATTGGCTGTCCACATCCACATTCCACCACAAACGTAAAAAAACTTGCGAAAAAAAAATGGCAAAAAATCGAAAAAAAAAAACTGGTCCACGCGTACGGCAGTACGGCCAAAAAACGAAAAAAAAAAAAAAAAACAAAAAACCTTCGCACAATGGCATTACGTAGGGGAAGGCCCGAAGCCCTCGGGCCTTCCTTGTTGGTCGGGGCCTGCCCTTGGGCAAGGGCCCTCCCAGCAAGGAAGGCCCTCAGGCAGGGCCTTCCCCCCCACGAACAGCAACTATGAGACACACACACACAAACACACACACACACACACACACAATGTTAATTTCGCAATTGAAGGTTTAGAACAGTATGCATGTGTTGTA
Source organism: Diphasiastrum complanatum (assembly GCA_029204225.1). Lineage (NCBI taxonomy): Eukaryota > Viridiplantae > Streptophyta > Lycopodiopsida > Lycopodiales > Lycopodiaceae > Diphasiastrum > Diphasiastrum complanatum. The sequence goes on from MU831691.1 coordinate 90,986, forward strand.
TGTAATGTACGATGGCGTAGCACGAATGAGGGGAATGATATGACTGCTGAGGAAAGAATGAGTATTGCTTGTGTCAACCAAGGCAATGAACTCATGGCCAGTGATATGGAGGCGAAGGGGAATATGGTGCACCCGCCTTACTAGCCCAAGTAGCTTAAGCAAGCTGAGGATGGCAGGTAGCAACATCAATAGGGTCACATGAAAAGACGACATGTGAGCTAATTGACGAATCTCCCACAAAGAATGGCTAACTAGCATCACATGAAGTAAAAGGACAATAGGTTCTCCCACGAAGAGCCCAAGCAATACCAATCAATAAGCTGTGCCCTATATATACCCCACTAATGAACCCTAATGTAAGAATTCAAAAATGGAGGCAAAGAAAATTGAGGGAAAATAGTGCGCCCTACTAAGGGCCCTCCACTGCACATATGACTCGATAAATAAAGGCACTTGGCCAGTCAATGTTATAAATAAATAAGGCCCAAGACCATTCATAAGCATGTACATGAGTAATATAAAATGTGTAACTAGGAAAAAAAGTATAAACAACTGTAAACGTAAAAAGGCCGGTGGAATATATGCAGAGTAGCCCAATAAGCCTATAGCCTAGTCCATAACTAAACTCTTGAAGAAGGATAAAAGGTTTTTTGGCATGACTACACAAGACACATGTATCTACGGATGAGCCAAGAGTACATGCAAATAAGACTCAAACATATTACAACCATCTCCTCCGCCCCTAGTCTCCAATCCTACTATGGTTGCAGAAAATGCATCAACTGGTTCACCTTCTTGTATATTTTTCAATCCTTTTTGTACACATTTGCACATGTGTTGCTACTATGCTTTTCATTTTTCAACATGCACATGTTCTTACATGTTCAAATTGTCACCACACACTTTGTTTATACACCTTCCACTATTTAGTTTACACCATAGACCTGCACGTATGGAATGACCTTTTGAACATTCTGCAAAAGGCTCTACATCTATGTATAGATGCAACTGCTTTATTTGCAAAACTAAGCCACCTAGTCGTATCAGTCTTTTGAATGTAATGTGGAGCCCTCTCTGGAACTTGATGAGAATATGCATGTAGCCTAGTCCCCCCCCCTTGCCCCTACCACTGACAGGGGATTTACAATTGCCTCTGTTGGTGCCTAAGCTAGAGCCACGCTCTAGGGTCATGTGCAAGGGTAGATATACTAGGAATGTGTGATAGGACTTATGTTACGATGGCGTCGTTGCCTGCCTTATCTTGCCTCGAGGCCTCAGTCAATGTCTGCCTTGAAATATACCTGGTTTTCAAGGAGCGTAACGGACTCAGGCTGTCTCAGCTGCGATCCATGTAATCCTAGCCTCTGCCACCCTCTTTCCCTACCACTACTAGATGGTCTAAGTGTGCCTTTGCCAATGCCTAAGAAAGAGTTTGATCCTTTAGGCCTGTATGCAAGAGTGGACAGCAAGGAGTGGGTGAAAGGTTCGCTGCTATTGTTGCCACCTACATCAACATGAAATCTCGATATTATGAAGTCAATCATGGGTATGGGCAATGGGCATGAAGCGAAAGCTAAAAGCAACAAATAGCACTTTCATCGCCACCTAAGAAAACTTAATGAATGGCATTGGCTACTGATAGATGGATCTCCATCTTAAGTTATCCAAAAAATAGAACTCCCCTACAAAGAGCTCAGGACACCAAACTCAATAATCTGAGATGAGAGTCTTTGACTTGTAGTCATACCAATTCACGATCATCTTGAAAGGTTCTAGAGGGTGGCATTAGGGCGCTACCAAAATCATGAGCTCTTTAGGTATGTTCGTTAGCAATTGTATTTACAGCTTTCAAAAGAGGCGCAAAATTGATTAATATCTCTAGAAGATAGTTGTGAGTCCCAAAAGCAATTGCTGGTCATGTATGTAGAGAACTATGGAAGGGTGTCTCATAACACTCCCTGGCTAAAAAGCACATTGCCCTCAATGTGGGCTAGCAAAAATTATACTGAATTTTAACTATTGGAGCTATTATTATATGCCTTTGCACTAAGTACCATTCAAAGCATTGTAAGTCAAGTTTCAACAGTTGTGCATTTCTGCTTATTTCCCTGTGTTGTGAGCACTTTTTTTTTTCCGATTCAACATTTCCATTTTCCTGGCTTTTTGACTTATACATTTTTTATTCTGCTCTTCTCACATTGTGCGGTATCATCTTCCCTTTTTGTGCACTTCTACATATCCCTTTGTGGTGCTGCTTCAACATTTTCACTGTATTGACATCAGGGACAAAGGCAACAGCATCATAAATTCATCATATGTGCTCCAGGTTCCCGCGTATCAGCTTGAGTTTCACTCTATACCCACATAGATTTATTTCAGATAATAGTCTCATGTCTCATAACCATTTTCAACTCCATTTGGTAATCATAGGTCTTTCTCTTCATATCTTCACTGTATAGTCATCACAACATTTGCAATTCTTCTCCCTGACTTTTTTGATGTTCAACAAAACAGGTATGGCTTGGATTATGGGATGTTTCATTTCTGCTTTGCTGATTCTGAACATGATTGGCGGGAGGGCACCGAGCAACATAAGTTCATTGAAAACTGTCTAGCAAGTGTGGATAGGCAAAGGCAGCCATGGTTGATATTTGTTGCCCATCGGGTTCTTGGATATTCTTCCGATAAATACTATGCCATGGAGGGGACTTTTGGAGAGCCTTTGAGCAGGGAGAGCTTGCAGAAACTTTGGCAAAAGTATAAAGTTGACCTTGCTTTATTCGGACATGTCCATAACTATGAACGCACGTGCCCAGTTTATGAGGTAACTTTGTAGTAGAGAAGATTTGGCAATGTAACTTGTTTATATAAATTGTCATTATGTTCAAAAGTGTTATGTAGAAGGACCAGACATCCACTTTTAGGCACAATGCTTAATACTTGAAGCTGAACATTGCAAAATTTTGCCTGGAATACTACAAATTGGAATTTTGCCTTGTGATACAGTGAAACCTAGGAAGAGTCTCAGAGTTGTAATTTATCTATACCTTTACAGCATAGAACCCACGGTTCTGAGAACCGTGGGTCCTGAGAACCGTGGGGTGAACCGTACCACAGTTCATGAACCGTGGTACGGTTCCATTAATTGATTAATCAATTAATTAAATTCCATTTCCCCCCAAAACCCCTCCCAAGACATTGTTGGTCCTCATTTCACAGATTTCACAAATGGTCCTCAGATTTCATAGACTTTTGGCATTACACAGATTTCACAGATTCAAATGATTTCACAGATTTCACAGATGATTTGACAGATTTCACCCCTTTTTTTTGCATATTTTTGGGCTATTTTTAGGGGTGGGAAACCAAAAAGAATCAATTAATTGGACGGTTCACCACGGTTCAGCCTTAAATTTTTGGTGAACCGTACGGTTCACTGTACGGTTCTGAGAACCGTGGTGAACCGTCCACGGTTCTCAAATTCTATGCTTTAGAGACATACTAGAAATGATGAAATGTAACATGCTATAGCAATTGCTATAGCCATCAGAACTATGCTTTTCTGACATTCTTATTTAAGGAGAATTCATCAGAAATATGCTTTTTTTACATTATTGATTGAGGACTATTGTACAAAAAAGTTCTGAATCATGTATTTCATCCATTGTTGTTTATGCAGAACATCTGTGTAAGCCAAGAAAGGGAGCACTATTCAGGTACATTCAATGCAACAATTCACCTAGTCGTTGGAGGTGCTGGTGCTTCACTTTCAGAATATACTCCAATACAAACTGACTGGAGTATTTTCAAGGATTATGACCATGGTTTCAGCAAGCTGACTGCATTTAACCACTCTACGTTGTTGTTTGAGTATAAACGTAGCAGTGATGGCAAGGTCTACGATAATTTTTGGATCAGCAGGGAATACAAAGACGTTCTTGGCTGTGATGTTCTGAAGAATTGCCCCAGCACCACTTTAGCTAGCTAAATTGAGCTCATGTCCTCAACCCGAAATGAACCTCCTACTAGTGTCTCTGGGAATCTGCAATCTCCTCTCAGAGTCACGGGCACATTAATCCATGAAACTTGAAAAATGTTCTATAGATTATGCTTCATATTTTATATTGCAAATTATCTAATTAAGGCAATCAATCATTTTCCATAGGGAAATGGCACATGAGGAGATTTTTGTTATTGGAGGGAGAAATTTCTTCTCCCGAAATTCAACCCCTCTTTCCCACAATGGAGGGATTGATCAATTTCAACCAATTATTAGATACTCTAAGTAAAGTGATTTTGGAACTCCGCCAAAGTAACAAACAACATGACAAATAGATGCAACATTCATTTAATAATTACAATCTAATAACTCCAACAACTTGGGCTATCAACTGAGTGTTTTTACCAAGAAAGAGATTTAAATTTCTCAAAGTTGTCGAGGTCTAGATTTGTAGATGGGCAAGCTATTTTAGTTGCACAATGTCTTAGAAGATAAATGTATATCATTAGTCCTCTTGTTTTTTGAATGGAAGGATTGATGAAAAGTGGTGAGTGTGAAGCTTTTGCTTTGGCAGATCTCTTAATAGATTATCTGAAATCTTGTGTCTAATCCACTCAGATGTGCACTTTTCAAGTAGTAAAAGCAATCATAGGAGCAACTGTGTTTGTCACATTTAGTGTCATAGTAGATACACTTTGGATATATCTCTTATCTTCTAAATCTATGGTGTTTGAGACTTTCTAGGGATTCAAGATCAACCAATTTAGTACCAAGATTAAGGTGCTAAGGTCGGATGGATTGTGTCGATTGTGTTGGAGTTTAACCTTTCTCCTAATCATCCTAACTGCCCTCCTCCTTTCTAAGTGAATCACTCTCTCAAAGAAGTCTGCATTTTTGAACTATTTATTGCTCTAGTCTGCAATTTTCCTCGCAAACTTCAATACACATAAAACCCGACAAAGACTTCTACTTCACTTTCGGGTCATTCTGAGTATAAAATAATTTTGCGAAAAATGCGACAAAGTGTTCACTCAACAGACACTTTAAAAAATGGCACATTTTTCTCGAAGAATGCAAAGAATGTGACACTCTACAGATTTTCACAGGATTTGAAGTACAAATTGTTACGTCTTCATGCTCCAATAATAACTGATCTAATTGACCAGTTAAATAGCTATTAACGATCTTGTAATTGTAAAGTTAGATTAACATAAGATCATTCAGCTGCTATATAAGTAAATGAGCGTTGTAGATTTAAGATGATGTATGAATATCATCAATGCATTTTTTATTCTTAGAAACATGAGTTATAATCACTATCTTGTTATCTGAGTCGGCTAGATGACCTTTTAATTGTTCAAAACTCATTTTGGACCAACAAGCAAGAGCCTCCAAAACTAGGACAACTCACACAAAATTCATGTAATTTTGACTTGATTTGAAATCTCTAATCAAAACTATCATTATACAATCTAATTTACCCCATTCTATCACTTGGAATATACGACTATAAAAATAGATTCATGAAAGTTTAATTAGATGGTATGATACCCAAAATCAAGTCAAAATTCATGTAATTTTGACTTGATTTGAAATCTCTAATCAAAGCATGTTATTTCTACCAAAGTTGTTTGCAATGGTGTTGTGAATGACTATAATGGATAGCAACGAGTATATCGACATGCAAGAAGAGGCGACATTGGTTTCGGGCTCAAAACCGTAGGTCCTCAAGGTGAATCTTGCCAAAATATGCAATTTTTGGCCATTGATGTCAATTCAATATCTAGCTGAGCAGTTATTCTTGTGGAACCTAGACTTTTGGTAGGATCTTGGTAGGAACCTTGTAGAACACCAAGCTAGTTAAACCGTGTCTTGATAGAGCATCCTCAAGGATACTAGGCTGATATAAATAGGTTACATGGATGTATTTTAATGTTGGATTGTTAGGGTTTCAATTGAAGTTCTTGGCAAGCAATTTTCATCATTGTGTCTCTCCTTACCATCGGGAGCTTAACTTTATTCTTAGAGTATGCTTTATCCACATCATCAAAATAGAGCATGACTATATATGTTTTTGTAATTCTATCAATGGAGGTTTTCTTCTACATATGTATGGCTACATGGGTCTCTATTTGTGTCCAAAAAGTCATTCACATGATTACATAGGGCTCTATTTGCATGCTGGGAATCATCAATTGTTTTTTTTTTTTTTTTTTTTTTTTTGTATTCATGATTTATGAGGCTAGCTTGGACCTCTTTGCATGTATCCATGATATATGAGGCTAGCTTGAATCTCTTTGCATGTTTCAAGCCACTTATATTCTTTGTTAGTTGACATTCTTGTACTATACAATTGCCTTGAAGTGTTTTTGTGTATACCATATCAACTACTAATAATTTGTTTTGGAATTCTTGGATTATACAATTGGCATGGTATCTCTTTGTATGCAACAACAACCCAATGACATTCTTTTGCCCCTTTATCAAGTTCGGGAACATGCATTATAGTGGTCCATACAAGATGGTTTGCTTATGCTATCATTGTGCCACACATTTTACAAATCATATTAAGCATGACACCTTTCTTTGGCATTTTGGTGAACCTGTATAACAATGCAATTCTGTAATCAAACTTAGGATTTAAATTCACCATGAAAATATAGATTGCTTTTATTAGAAAAATACTCTCAATGTATAGTTACATTGTATAGGTTGTATATATTCTGTTATTTTTTGAAACAGTCGTGTTAGAGCCAATAGTGAGAGTGTAAGAAATGAATGAGGTAGTGCCTTCCCTTTGTATACCTTTCCCAATATAACTAAACCTTGATGACTCAAACCTGGTCTTGGTAGACTTCCTTGGAGCACTTGGGCGTCGATGTTGGTCCTCTAAATCTACTTCTGCACTTGACTCCTCCTTGAGCCTAGCAAGATCCTTGACACCAAAAGTTTTAGAAGCACATTCATTCACACTTGAAACATTTGCTTTCATCAATTTAGACATCCCTACTCATCATCTTCTTAGATGGAAGGAAAGAACACTTTATATTCCTTGCTTGACTCACCACATCCCACAAAGATTCCCTTAAGCGATGTAGCATCATCCTTTTTCCTTGTATATAAAGATCTATGAATATAGAAAGTGGAACCAAAGACTCGCTTCTCAAAAGCAGCTTTGTACTTGGACAAAATATCAAACACCATGCCTTTTAAGGACAAAAGATAGATGGATCAAAGTGAATCTAGAATGATAATCACTAAAGGTCACATATATCTTTCCACCACTTTGGATTCTTGAAAAAAACTATGCACATCCAAATGAACAATTTTCAAAGAAGTGAGAGATCTACATTGTCTATGTTTAACTTCCTTGAAGATCCTAAACACAATGGAATGGTACCAAGACCATCAATGCTACATTCTTGATCACTTGCTATAAAAATTGACATCTTAGCACCATGATGAGCGAGTAGAGTTGAGAAAATTTCCCTTTGGAATGTCCTATGGGAGCTTGCCTCAGTGTCTAGCCACCAAGCATCATTTGAGTTCTTTTTTCTTATTGATGAAGTAATTGATGCTATCAAAGATGATTCTTCATCAACTTTCTCCTCATTTGCAAGATTACCTTGGTTGTAAGGCCAAAACATTGAAGTTTTCTAAAAAAATCTAGAGTGTAAAAAGTGATCTAAATTGCATTTGAATTTTGTTAAGCAACATGTCAATCTAAATAGTAAATTATGTTGAAAATACAACAAAATGACTCCAATAAATGTTTGAAATGATGGAAAAAGCGCCTTGAAGGCTCAAATTCTTGCAATATCCTTCACACGTGTGAAAGTATGGACTGCCACAGATAGAGTACATTACCTTAACTTGCTAATTAGTCCCACAATTGCAAACCACTCAACACAAATAGCAGATATCAAACATATTGATCACCAACAACATTGGTAGATGGAAAACCAAATTTTTACTCATTATTTGATGAAGAATTCTTCACATATTTACAAATAGGTAGCTTGGATCTGAGCATTTTAGGGCTTCTCTGAACACAACATAATCTAACCCTAACATATGACCTAATTGATCATTGGATCCACCCTAATTAGGGTTCTAGATCTCGAGATCCCAAAACAATGAAAAACATGCTACTTTTGGGTCCTATTTTCTCTCTACCCTATCTATGCACTTTTTGGCATATTTTCAAAGGTGCCACCACAATTTCACATGTATAATAAAGCTTTGGAAAAGCATCCTATGCTATTTGGCACGTGTGGCATCCAATTACATGGCCATCTTACCAATTACAATTCATATGACCAAAAACTAGTCAAGCTAGAATTGTGAAATTTTAAGATTCCTCCTCACAATTTAGCTTGATGAGACTATTCTAGATCAATAATTAGTACATGCATAAAAATAACATAATTTTCAGGTTCTTGTTGTGTTGAGTGAGTATGATCACTCATCACAATAAGAATATGGTTTGAGCTCCAAGTTCTCACATGTAGTGAGAGCTCAATAAGGGTTGTCTTTAAGATCCAAGCTTTGTCTTTGGTAGGTTGTTGAATGAACACCTTGGGATGCAAATTGAGAGTCTCCTCCTCAAAATAATCATGAAAAAAAAAAACAGCAACTTTCCATAATATCCAACTTTGGTATGAAGCACATATAACCAAAGTTTGAATATCACCATCTTGGCTTCATCCAACAAAATAATGAACTCCAAACCGCCATCTTTCCAATGAAGGTCTTAATTCCTTGGAAATTCAAGAGTGAATGGATCATAAGATGAGGCCTTTGAATCCTTCTTTGAAACTCCAATCAAAGTAGTAGTGATCACTATTTTATCATCATAAGATATAGGATGAAAAACAATGTTCATACTAGCATAATCAAAGGACATAAGTAAAAAGCGCTTTGTGGGTAGAAACTTGATGTTTCTTCAGCTCCCTCTCAAAATGGGATAGTCTTGTGACTACCAAACTAGCTCTCTGCTTCTCAAACATTCCCTTATCAAGGAGCTTAGTAAAGATGTCGGCCACCATCTACTTGGTTGGGACAAAAATAGGCTTCAACTCATTTTTCTCAATCAGATTTCTTATCAAATGGTATTTGATGGCAATGTGTTTCGTTCATGAGTGAAACATGGGATCCTTAGTTAGACGTGTTGTCCATGTGTAGGATCAGGTTTGAGTTATCGTTCATTTTGTCTGGAGCTTCAATGTGTCTATCGGAATGCTCAAGGTCTACTCCCTCTGTCGATGTCGACAAGTTGTAGTACTGCTTCCCAAGAATCTCGTAGCTAGCTGGATATTTGTTAGCCATGGTTCTCGGTTCATCAAATCTGAAGTTTCTGATGGTTTTCACTTGATCAATGTCTGGCATATAAATCCTATAGTATGATGAATGAGCATCATATCCTACAAGGTATCCTTGTTTGACCTTTTCATATAGTTTTTTTCGAAGCTTGTCAGGAATGTGTGCATATGTGATGCAACCAAAGATGCGTACATGTGTGAGGCCAGGCTTGTTACCCCACCACACTTCATGCAGAGTTGTGTGAGGAATGCCAGATTTGCCTGTGTATTTCTGGAGGTATGCGGCCGTAGCCACTGCTTCAGCCCATAGCGGTCTTGATGCCTTAGAGTGGGCCATCATACACCTTGCAGATTCCATGCGAGTTATATTCTTTCTCTCAAAAAAACCGTTATGTTGCAGTGTGTAAGCTGTGGTCTTCCTATGAAGGATGCCTCTACTATTGCAAAAATTAGCGAACCGGTTGGAGATGTACTCTCCTCCTCTATCAGTTCTGATCTGCTTGACTTTCTTCTTTGTCCATTTTTCATCCCAATTTACATACTCAGTAAACTTGTCGAGAGCTTCAAACTTGTTATGGATGAAGTACACACGGTGAACTTGCTGAAGTCATTCTTCAAATCTTTCAAGTCAACAGAACAATCACCAAGATTTATGCCAAATTGACTTGTCCACAACTGCTGTCCATATTGCATACTTGTTGAGCTTGAAACTAATGAGGCCAAATACTCTTGTATGGAGATAAGTGTCCTTCAAGGATGATTCACTTACTCTCATACAAGGTTCACAATATGCCTCTTTGAAAATGAAGTCACAATCTTTCAACTGATGAATGAAAATATCATGCTTACTTCTAGCACATTCAAGAGTAAGTAGACATGACAACCACCTTGCATTCCATACTTTAGAATTCAAACCAACTTCATTACAAACTTTGACAAATGAAGTACAAAATGTACCCCCCTCTCCAACTTGCATTTCCTTGTCCACAAAAATGAGCATTGATAGCTCCATGTTTGCTCTTGTGGCTCCCTTTGAAATAGTTGAAGCGAGAGCTCCTCCTCTTGATCAAGCTCCTACTTGATCTCAACCATATTGTTTCCAATATGGTTCTTAGAGAATTCATCATTAAAAGGCTATCCTTATGGAGAAGGATCTTTGGCCAATTGTTATTGGCGAAATTGAATCTAATGAAAGTGATACTATTAAATTTGGATAAAGCAAGATAATAAAGCTAGAACAATTATTCGATTGAGCTTATACAATAATTTGCTCATTCAAATGAGTAAATTTTTGGGTTCTAAAGCAATGTGGGATGCATTGACTGATATATTTGAAAGCAAAATTATGGCTAATAAATTATTTCTTAAGAGGAAAATGATGCAATTAAAGCTGAATTCAATGTCAAATCAACTTTCTTGCATCCAAGCTCTTCTTGATTAATTATCAACAACTGGAGTCAAAATAGATGTCCATGGGGCCGTCATGACTATCCTTGGAACTTTACCACTTTCATATGAGTATTATACTTCCATTGTTCCTAGTCTTGTCATAGGCTTGAGTGGTATATGTGTTTCCTCATTGCTCATCCAAGAGGAGTTAAGAAGAGGTAAATCAAAAGATATTGTTTCATTAGATGCTGCTTTGTTTACTAAAGATAAGAGTAAGCATAATTTCAAAGGCAAATCATCAAATAAGGACGACCAAGGTAAAGCTAAGGGCCTAGAGGTGAAATATACTTATTGTTATAAGCTTGGTCATGCTATTACGAATTGTTGGAAGAAGGCCTATGATGATATATTGAAAGGACAATCTTCATCAATCGATAAAGTTAAGTGCTCAAGTTGATGAAGATGTTGCTTTCTAGATGTTTACTAACATAACATTCATCCCTATTGTAAACTTCATAGTATCTTAGTTGTGCAAAGAGCATGATAGATTTACATGGTAGGAGAATTGACTTTAGTCATTGTATTAATCATGAAAATGCATAGATCCTAATATACACAAGATGAGGAGGAATAATTCATGTATTGAAAGTCTTTAGAGGTTTTGTGCTCTAACAATTGGTCATTTAAAAGCATGGCATTAATGCTCTACTAAAGTTATCATTAAGGGAGCCTGTTAGAATATCTGTAATATCCAACTCTAGTAATGATGCTAGTAATGGGCCTGTGTGCCATGATCTAACTATTTAGGAAAATAGGCCTAAAGTGCTTTAAGTTGTTTATTGGGTCCTCACAATGTGAAATGAGCTATTTGTAAAGTGGTTAGATGTGAGGAGGCACAACTTCTCTCTATCTCTCTCACATATCATTTTTCCCATTGTATTGTGTATGAATGATCTTTTGCATGCTCTGATTTTGAACAAGGAATTCTATCCATTTGTATATATTCATTCTTTTACAAGATACATTTTCACCTTGTGTCTATTTTGATGTAGCTTGCAATTTTATTTTGAATCTGAGGGTGATATCAACTACAAAAATGAATTAACGCAAAAATCACTCTTAGGCAAGCGTACATTTGTAAACATCTATTTCAATGTAGCATAGTCTTCAAGAACAACTTATGTAATAGATTCTCTAACTCCAACTGTGAAAATTCATACGTGTGGGAATGCCCTAATGTGTGAAATTGATCTCCTTAGCAATGCTTTTGCACTTTAGATCAACTATTGATTGAAAACCAAGATCAATGTCAAGTTCTAAGGCAAATAGGCAAATCTTCAGGCATACATTCATAACCAAAAGTGTTTCATACGTGTGGAAGCTCGTCATGAAAAGCCTAAGGCAAAATAAGCTAATCTCATCGGGTAGAGAGAGAATAGACCAATTTTGCACTTTGGTTTTAGAGAGAAAGAAATACACACAAAATTGAGAGATCTCCATATTGACTCAAAAACTCACTTTGATTTTGATAGAAAATCAAAGTACTTATAGAACTCGTGGAGATCCATGTTTGATTCCTATTGCCCCTTAAACATAGCCTCTCTAATCCTATTGGATGTGTGATGCAACATCTCTCACTTTTGATTGGACCCTTACAACACATCTCTCTCTCATGATTGGACCCTTTGACTTTTGCCACCACATAGGGTGCATCACTCATCAAACCTAAACTAGCTCAAGTTTGTCATCTTTGACTTTTGGTCAATCAACTAAAAACAAGTGTACTTGACTTTTTACCAACAAAGGCCAAATTGGCCCTATCCACTTATGACACCTAGATGCTTGACCATAAAACTTTATGACACCCCTAAAGTCAATATTATAGATATTTTGACCTCTTTTACACACTGGATGCTTCTGCCCAAAAACTATTTTGCAAACCCTTGCTCTTAAGCATTGCCCTAGCCATCTCCACAATGGATCTGTTCTTCCGTTCTATGAATCAAATGTAATCTTTATATACTTGAGGCTAAACACTTTCTCAAGGATGTAAGTGTCCTTCAAGTATGATTCACTTAATCTCAAGAGAAGTTTACAAATTGTCTCAAACCATGTAAAAACATGAATTTTCAAACTATGAGTATCAAACTCATTCTTGCTCTTACAACATCTAAGAGCATACTCTTGATGACACAATATCTTGCTTTCAAAATGTTTTGGAAACATATCTAAGCCATCAATGACAAGAAATATGTCCACACAATAGGCATCATCCAAAACTAGAATTGCCTTACTTGAACTTTGAGATGTAAAAATCTCAATAAAGCAAGATGGTACATCAAATAATGGAAGAGAAACTAAGTGAGGATATTGGAGTAGGTACCACCTGAAACTTGCCTCTCTTTACCATAAAAAATGAGCCATAAACACTCGGCCATCCATCTTGAAGATCCCCTTGAATCCATGTAAACCTCGACCCCATCACATCTTGATAGTCTTCGATAGATATGATTCGAGATGCATCTTGAGATGCCTTGATCTCGGCCCCTTCCGAGGTTGAATGTTGTTCTTCATAAAGTATGCATATTTACTCTCAATCATTTTTGAAATATAGAGAATAAAGGTTTTATAGGCCTCCTTGGTGGATAAGCATCCAACCATGATCCATGAGCTTGGATCATCCTTCCTCCTTGTTTCCAAGGGAATATGTGAAAAGCAAGAACTTTCAAGGACTCTAAGGTGTTTAACGTTAGGCTTATTTTTGTAATACTTCATATGGTGTATTTCCTCCAAGAGCTTCATCACTCCTCAAAGCTTTGATCTTCAATGAGAATTCCATCTCAACATATGCTTTGAATAATAGGAAATAATCATGCACCATAAATCTTGAAGAAAGAAAATATATCCATGTGCATCTTGTGTGATCATCCTCCTTTGAAAGCTTGGATACATAAGCAACACCAAGATATTTTCCACTCTCTCTTGGATCCAATTTGTAGATGCCTTCATATCTTGATCCACGAGCAAGGATCTCATCATCCTTCTTGATCATACAATTGTTAATATGGAAATTGACATCAAGGCCACCATCAAGTAATTGGCCAAAACTTATAAGATTCTTTGTAAGCTTGGGAACAAAAAGAACCTTGTGAAGAGATAGAACTTTTGATGATGCAAGCTTCAAGGGAATAGTCCCTACTCCAATTTTGCACTCTTGATCACTTGCAATGTATATGGACTTCTTGATTCCTTCATAAGGCATAATAGATGAAAAGGAATCCTTGGAGGTACACATATGAGATGACGCTCCACTGTCGATATACCAAGAGTCATCCTTTTTGAAGGTGGAAGAGGAGAAGCTTGATGCTATAAGTGAGCATTCTCCATCACTTGCAATAAAGTCTTCTTTCTCATGAGAGATGTTGGCTTGCTTGAATTGGTTCTTCTTCTTGTAGCAATTGGTGACATAGTGGCCTTTATTGCCACAAAAGAAGCACTTAACATCTTTCTTCTTCTTCTTTTAAGTAGAATCTTGAGAGGAATCATCCTTCTCTTCATCTTGGTCTTTTGCTTTGTCCTTAGAGAAGAACATTTAGTGTATTATATCACTTTTTTTCTCTTGGGGGAGAAGTAATTTTTACATTTAGGCTTGTCAAAAAGCTAGATCTCTATTGAGGTTAGCACTTTTTCTTTCCAATAGTGGTATTAGAGCCACAAATTATATTGTTCAATTTTACATTCCCAGATTCAATCCTTAGAGATACTTGTCTTTATGTATTTTTTTATATCATTCTATCAATCATGGAAGATTCATCCTCTAAGATCCATTTGATCAAAAGTTCAATCGTGATGACAACCACATGTGAAGTTCAAGATAAGAAAATTATGGGAATATGCCAATGGCACAATAGCTAAACTAGCAAACCTAGAATTGTAGTCTAGTTGGAAAGCAAAAAATGGTAAAGCCCTAACTATAATAGCCCATGTGGTTAATTGTTCCACTTCCAAAGAAGCATGGGACATACTAATCAAGTTATATAAAACTATATATCAAACTACTTGTCTTTTTTTAAGAAAGAAGTTCTTAGCTTTGAAATTGAGTAAAGGTACTTCAATAGATGATCACCTTAATAGTTTTAGACAATTGTTATACTAGTTAGTCACTATTGAAACTCTAGTATCAGACGATGATGTCATTATGACACTTTTGTCTAGTCTTTATCTCTCTTGAAAAAACTTTAGTATTTTCAACAAGTTTGCTATAGGAAGAAGTAAGAAGAAAAGGTTTATCTTCTTCATTAACAAGAATCGCTGTATTTTCTAAAAACAACCAACAATCTAAGAAGAAGAAGAATCCTAAAGAGAAAAAGATCTATACTGAGTAGACAGATGCAAAATAGCACAAGCAACAAAAAAAATCTAAAAGTTATTTTGCAAATATTGCAAGAGGACCAATCATGATATCAAAGATTGTTGAGTTCTCAAGCATAATGAAGCAAATAACAAGATGCATCAATAGCAAGAAAACACCTCAAATTCATCCAAAGATGACCTAAAAGCCCCAAGGCTACTAATGGCACAAGATTACCAAAGTCGCGATGCCCAGCAATGATATCTTGACTTAGGAGCTTCTCAACATATGACACTTTGCAAGGATTAATTCATAGATCTCATTTTTGTAGATTTGAAGTAATTTTCTCTAAAGACTCAAGCTCACACAAAGTAGAAGGCCAACGATTTGTGTTCTGATTCCCAAACAAAGTCACCAAAGTGATTCTTGATGTTCTCTATGTACCAAAATTGACACAGAATTTGCTATCAATTAGCAAGATCAAAGATCAAGGTTATGTAGTCTTGTTTAACATAGAAGATTATACTATCTTAGATGAAGAGTCTAATGAAATAATCTCAACAAATAGAGGGGAAAATTCATATATCTTGAGTAAAGCTCATGCATTGACAATTAATGTGAGATCTTTAAAATACTCAATCATGGCATGAAAGATTATATGAGGGCCATTTTGTATATGCATCATAGTAACTTAGTTAATGATATAAATATTTCTACTATCATAGACATTCATCAAAGTTTGTGAAATATGCCTACTAGGGAAACAACCTAGAATAAAATTTCCAAAGAGGCAAGCTACAAGAGCCAACTTCATTCTAAAATTGATCCATACGGATCTATGTGGTCCCATGAGCACACCTTCATGAAAATTTGCATTATATTTTATCACTTTCATTGACAATTATTCTAGGTTTATTAGAATTATGTTCATTAAGAACAAGTCTAAAGCATTCAACTATTTTAAAAAATTCAAACAATATGCTGTGACACAAACTGGTAAAAAATTAAATTCTTTTGCATATGATTGCTATACATTCATCGGTGTTATATTCAATATAAATCAATGAAATATTAACAAACTAGATTGGTAATTAAATTAGAGCAAACAATTAGTACACAACAATTGATACAAAAAATGACACACACAAATAATTTTTGAGATATTTGAGTACAACAATGAGATCATAAATTCTATGAGTGTTATAATAATATGGTGGTGAAGTAGTTTTACAATAATAAGGTGTTGTAACTAGTGAGGTCCATATCTCACTTTGTTGCAAGATCTTGCATAGGAGTTGGTAGTAAACCTTTAAAGGATCCTATAGTGAGAGAGAAGCAACATTTTAGTGTCTAAATCACAAGGAGTCTTCACTATTACATGGCATCTATGGATTCCTACCTATTGGAATCTAGTGAAAGACTATCTGCCTCCAACTATTCTATTTGGAAGGTTACTCCAAGATGTGATGGACATTGTACTTGGGATTGAGGAGGAGCCTCATGTCCTTCAAGAAGTACAAAAGTACAATAAGAGAGCTAAGATGGCTCTCCACCTTATCAAGATGAATGTCTCTAATGTGATTTTGAGAGATATTGGTGATTGCAACTCGGCCAAGCAAGCTTGGGATACTCTCAAAGCTATTTATGAAGCCAACAATACCTCTAGGCTGCTCACTCTTAGAAATAAAATCTTTCAAAGTTCTCAAAAGAGTGATGAGAGTGCCACTAATTATGTGTTGAGAGTGAAAGATACTCATAGGGAGCTTGCTTGCATTGGAGGATCCATAAATCAAAGTGAGCTAGTCCAAGTCATACTTAATGGCGTGAGAG
Source organism: Diphasiastrum complanatum (assembly GCA_029204225.1). Classification (NCBI taxonomy): domain Eukaryota; kingdom Viridiplantae; phylum Streptophyta; class Lycopodiopsida; order Lycopodiales; family Lycopodiaceae; genus Diphasiastrum; species Diphasiastrum complanatum. Next base: position 107,877 of record MU831691.1, read on the forward strand.
ATGAGGAAGAGAACCTTGTCCAATCCTATGCCATCAAGGAGGAGCTACCAACCTTGGAGGCTTTGCAAGGAGTGCTAATAGCTGAAGAATCAAGGCATGAGAACAAACTATTAAGGATGGACAAATTGTCACTCAATCATAATGGTGATGGCAAAGTTCTATTTGTCAAGCACAAAGAGAGGAGCAAAAAGCAACACCAACACTTCTCTAAGGACAAAGCAAAAGACCAAGATGAAGAGGATGATGATTCCTCTCAATATTCTACTTCAAAGAAGAAGAAAAAAGATGTTAAGTGCTTCTTTTGTGGCAAGAAAGTCCACTATGCCACCAATTGCTTCAAGAAGAAGAACCAATTCAAACAAGCCAACATCTCTCATGAGAAAGAAGACTTTATTGCAAGTGATGAAGAATGCTCACTTATGGCATCAAGCTTCTCCTCTTCCACCTTATAAAAGGATGACTCTTGGTATATTGATAGTGGAGCATCTTCACATATGTGTAGCTCCAAGGATTCCTTTTCATCTATTATGCCTTATGAAGGAATCAAGAAGTCCATATATATTGTAAGTGATCAAGAGTACAAAATTGAAGGAGTAGGGACTATTCCCTTGAATCTTGCATCATCAAAAGTTCTATCTCTTCACAAGGTTCTTTTTGTTCCCAAGCTAACAAGAATCTTTTAGGTGTCGGCCAATTACTTGATGGTGGCCTTGATGTCAGTTTCCATATTGACAATTGTGTGATGGATCAAGATATGAAGGCATCTACAAATTGGATCCAAGAGAGAGTGCAAAATCTCTTGATGTTGCTTATGTATCCAAGATTTCAAAGGAGGATGATCACACAAGATGCACATGTTTATATCTTCTCTCTTCAAGATTTATGGTGCATGATTATTTCCTATTATTCAATTCATATGTTGAGATGGAATTCTCATTGAAGATCAAAGCTTTGAGGAGTGATGAAGCTCTTGGAGGAAATACACCATATGAAGTATTACAAAAATAAGCCTAACGTTAAACACCTTAGAGTCCTTGAAAGTTCTTGCTTTTCACATATTCCCTTGGAAACAAGGAGGAAGGATGATCCAAGCTCATGGATCATGGTTGGATGCTTATCCACCAAGGAGGCCTATAAAACCTTTATTCTCTATATTTCAAAAGTGATTGAGAGTAAATATGCATACTTTATGAAGAACAACATTCAACCTCGGAAGGGGCCGAGATCAAGGCATCTCAAAATTCATCTCAAATCATATATATTAAAGTATCAAGATGTGATGGGGTCGAGGTTTGAGGAGGAGCCTCCTCATCATATGATTTCAAGGGGATCTTCAAGATGGATGGCCGAGTCTTTATGGCTCATTTTTTATGGTAAAGAGAGGCAAGTTTCAGGTGGTATTCACTTCAATATATTCTCTCATGCTTCTCTTTAATTACTTGATGTATCACCTTGCTTTTATGAGGTTTCTACATCTCATAGTTGGAGTGAGGTAATGTTTGTCTTGTATCATGTGTGAAGACTTGAAAAAGATTATCTATGTTAGATATAGGGGTCTTATGTTTTTTACATCAAGCATCTAGGTGTAGGATGTTGATAGGAACAAATTTGGCATAGATGGCAAATTATGCATTTCCACTTGTAATGCCACTATTGAGCCAAAATAGAGTAAGAGGCTAAACTCGTGCCAATTAGAGTGTAGACAAGTGTAATGTTTTTGTTTGATGAATTCCAAGAGGTCCAATAGGATTAAGAGGTGGAACCATGTGAGATCCAATAGGAAATTGAGGTGTGCTTGAATATAGTCCAATGGAATTAAGAGGTGCATGGATCAATGGACCAATAGGATCAAGAGGTGACAAATTATGGTCTAATCATAGTTAAGCATAGTGGTAGCTCGTGGATCTACTTGTATCATTGTACTCCTCGTTTTGAAGCTAATTGATTTGGTGATTATATGGATTTTGAGTATTATTGGAGTTCTAGCTTTCTCTCTCTACCCGAGAGCTCATGATGTTTTTTCTCTCTCTACCCGAGGAGAGCAGCTTGATTCTACTTAGATTATTTTTTAAATACTTCCCACACGTGTGAGTGAGAGTTGGAAGTGATTGAATGCATGTAGTAGTGTGTTTTTGCCATAGGATCTAAGATTGATCTTGAATCTCAATATAGTCTTGATCTTGGTGCATCTACACACCTTAGGAGATCACAAGTACATGTTGTGGACAGTCCACACGTGTGAAATTAAACATGGTATCAGAGCCTACCTAAGGTTACCATGCATTTTGATCCATCTAAGTGAAAACTATTCATCAATCTTGAGCTAGAAATTGTCAAGGCCCATTTTCCTAGATATCTTGTTTAATCTTGGATCAAATTGATTGGGTCTGACCTGGTACTGTACAGAATCAGGTGCTGAGACATGTGTGAGGAACATCCACTTTCAGTTTGGAAGTTCTCTCTCATGCTTGATCCATTTATCTTGCTTGATAGCTTGTTTTGAAGCTATTTTTGTCTAGTTTTTGATGCAATCAGTTTCATTCCATTTGGTTGAGCCAATCAGAAGTATAAGCTTTTGAAGAGGGTTAGGTAGGGCACCTAGACCTGGGTGGACACATTTGGTTTGGTCAAGAGATTGCTTAGTTGATCCAAAATCACAGTTGTATGCTTACCAATCTCATCTATTTGTGATCTAGGCACTGTTTTGAGATCTTAGCCATTTTGTTTCATGCAATCTCATTGTATTTGAGTCAAATTTGGTTTCTTAGTGTACTTCACATGTGCTAAGAGTGTTTGATCCTAACTTTGCCCATACTCCATCATTTGATGTGAAATAGATCATGTTTTAGAGAGATTTGTGTAGCTAGTGAGAATCAATTCACAAATAGTTGCAAGATCTTTCATAGGAGGATATAATACTCTATTATTGGATCCTATTGAGAGTGTGCAGCAACATTTATTGTTCATCATTTGAGTTTTCTTCACTTCAAATGTCTTCAATGGGTTCATCCTTGTTGGAACCAAGTGAAAGATTGTCCACTTCAAACTATTCAATTTGGAAAATGAGGATGGAGTCCATCTTGATCCTTCAAGACGTGATGGACATAGTTCTTGGCCTTGAAGAAGAACCACAAGTTCTTCAAGAGGTTCAAAAATACAAAAAGAGAGCTAGGATGGCTCTCCACTACATCAAGATGAATGTCTCTAATGAGATATTGAGGGAGATAGGTACTTGTACAACAGCCAAAGAAGCTTGGGATTGTCTCAAGACTATCTATGAGGCTAAGAATACCTCTAGGCTTCTCACTCTTAGGAATCATATCTTTCAAAGTAGCCAAAAGAGTGATGAGAGTGCATCTAGTTATGTTTTGAGAGTAAAAGATATTCATATAGAACTTGCTTGTATTGGTGACTCCATCGATCAAAATGAGCTAGTTCAAGTCATTCTAAATGGCTTGAGAAGTGAATTTGATAACCTTGTCCAATCCTATGCCATTAAGAAGGAGCTACCAAGTTTGGAGGCTCTCCAAAGTGTGCTAATTTCAGAAGAATCAAGACAAGAGTACAAGCTCTTGAGGATGGACAAGCTTTCTCTCACTCATAATGATGGCAAAGCTCTCTTTGCCAAGGATAAGCACAAAGGGAGGAGCAAGAACCAACATCAACAATCCTCAAGCAAGGACAAAGTCAAATCCAAAGACAAAGATGAGGAGGAAGATGATTCCTCTAATGCTTCATCATCCAAGTTCGAGAAGAAGAAGATCAAGTGCTTTTATTGTGGCAAGAAAGGTCATTATGCCACCAATTGCTTCAAGAAGAAGAATCAACTCAAGCAAGCCAACATTACCAATGAGAAGGAACACACTATTGCAAGTGATGGAGAGGGATCTCTTATGGTCTCTAGTTTCTCATCTACTCCTTTCAAGAAGGACGGCCTATCGTGTATTGATAGTGGAGCCTCTTCACATATGTGTAGCTCCAAGGACTCTTTCTCTTCTATTGCACCTTATGATGGAGTCAAGAAATCAATATACACTGCAAATGATTTTGAATGTCCTATTGAAGGCGTAGGGAACATTCCCTTGAAACTTGCATCCTCTAAAGTTCTCTCTCTCTCTAAAGTTCTTTATGTACCTAAGCTTACCAAGAATCTTATTAGTGTTGGCCAATTGCTTGATAATGGCCTTGATGTAAAATTCAATGTTGATACTTGCACTATCAACAAGAATGATGAGATACTTGCATTAGGATCTAGATTTGGTGGCATCTATAAACTATATCCAAATGAGTATGTGAATGCTTGTAATGTTGCTCTTCTGAACAAGCTCTCTATGGAGGAATTATGGCATAGGAGGTTGGGACATCCCAACTACAAATCCATGCTCTCTATGATCAAAGAAGCCAATGCTATTGGCTTGCCAAAGTCATTCTCCAAGAAGATCAAGCCTTGTGAGGCTTGTGCTATTGCTAAATCTCACAAAAAGCCATTTACAAGATCTTCTATCAAAAGCAAGCATCCTTTGGAGTTAATCCACTCGGATGTGCATTTCTCATCAACTACAAGCAAGGGAGGAGCCACTTGTTTTGTCACTTTCATTGATGAATTCACAAGATTCACTTGGATATATCTTCTTGCTTCTAAATCTATGGTGTTTGATCATTTCCTTATTTTCAAAGCTTATGTAGAGAAGCAATTCTCATTCAAGATTAAAGCTCTTAGAAGTGATGGAGGTGGTGAATATATCTCCAATAAATTTCAAGATTTTTGTGAGCTTGAAGGCATTAAAAGAGAGTTCTCTTGTGCCTACTCTCCATCTCAAAATGGAGTGGCCAAGAGAAAAATAGATCTCTATGTGAATGTGCAAAATCTATGAGAATTGAGGCATCTTTGCCCAAAGATTTTTGGGGAGAAGCCATTAATTGTGCAAATTATCTTTGTAATAGGCTCCTACATGTAGCTCTTGGAGGAAAGTCACCATATGAAATCTTATATTTGAAGAAGCCTAAGGTTGATCACCTTAGAGTTTTTGGATGCCTATGCTTTGTCCATATTCCCTTGGAAACAAGGAAGAAAGAAGATCCTAGTGCATGCAAAGGGATCATGGTTGGATACTCATCCACCAAGAAGGCCTATAGAGTCTTTATACTCTCTACTTCTCAAGTTATTGAAAGTAGAGATGTTGTCTTTCATGAAGATCAACACTAATTTTTGAAGAGGCCGAGATCAAGAAATCTATGGATGCATCACCAATTATTGATTTTGGAGACAATCATGATGTGATGGGGTCGAGATTTGAAAAAGACTCTCCTCGGATTTTCTCACCAAGAAGATCCATGAGAGATAGATCCGAGCCTAAGAGGCTCTCATATGTTGATAAAGGCAAACAAGTGGATCTTAATTCCACTAATTACGTTTTTTATGTCTCTCATGAAGAGCCAAAGAATGTACAAGAGGCACTCAATACCGAGGAGTGGTATGATGCCACGAAGCAAGAGTATGATGCATTGATCACCAACAATACTTGGGAGCTTGTGGATCCTCCATCCAACAAGCATGTGATTGGTTGCAAGTGGGTATTTAGGATCAAGTTCAATCATGATGGCACCATCAACAAGCATAAAGCAAGATTTTGTGCCAAAGGATTTGCTCAAATCCATGGTCTTGATTATGAGGAGACCTTTGCACCCGTTGCAAAGATGGTGACAATAAGAATTCTTATTTCTCTTGCTTGTTTTTTCAAATGGAAGGTGTTCCAATTAGATGTATCCAATGCTTTTCTAAATGGTTATCTTGAGGAGGAGATCTATATGGAACAACCTCAAGGATTCATCAAGGATGAGTCCAAAGTGTGCTTGCTCTTCAAAAGTCTTTATGGACTCAAGCAAGCACCAAGATCATGGTATTCAAGACTTAATTATTTTCTTATCTCACTAGGATTTACTCTTAGTGACTATGATCCTTCCATGTATCTAAAGTTTGTTGATAGCAATATTGTCATTCTTCTAATTTATGTTGATGACATTATTCTTTGTGGAAGTTGTATCAAGCTAGTTGATGAAACTAAGCTAGCACTTGGATGTGAGTTTAAAATGCAAGATCTAGGAGAGATACATTACATCCTAGGCCTAGAAATTGATTTTTATGAAAATCATGTCTTTATATGCCAATCTAGATATGCTCACTCTATGTTGAAAAAATTCCACATGGAAAATTCTAAGAGCATAGATACTCCAATGGAGCAAATTATAAAAGATCCTAATAAAGGTGATGAAAGATCCTTTGAGGACATCACACTTTTTAGGAGTCTTGTAGGCTCCTTGATTTGGCTTACCATTACTAGGCCCGATCTAAGTTTTTGTGTGCACAAATTGAGTCAATTTATGCAAGATCCTAAGATCCATCATTGGAAGATGGCCAAGAGGATTCTAAGATATGTATCTTCATCTTGTGATTATGGTCTACTCTATAAAAGAAAAGATCTATCCATTGTTGGCTACTCGGATTCAGACTTTGCAAGTGACAAGATGGATCGAAAGTCTATTAGTGCATACACTATCTTTCTTGGAGACAATCTAATATCTTGGCTTTCCAAAAAGCAGGATACTATATCTCTCTCTTCATGTGAGGCTGAGTACAAAGCACTCACTACAACCACCAAAGAGGTGCTTTGGATCAAGAGGTTATTAATTGAGCTAAAGTGCATCAAGGAAGATGATCTACCAATGATCAAGTGTGATAACATCTCGGCCCAAGCTCTTGCCAATAATCCCATATTTCATGCAAGAAGCAAGCACATAGAAGTGGCACACCATTTTGTGAGAGAAAAGCTTATTGGAGGAGAAATCTATTTGGAGCATGTCAACTCATCCTCTTGTATTGCCGATCTACTCACCAAGCCTTTGAGCAAAAGTGCTTTCATCAAGCATAGATCTAATCTTGGAGATATATCAAGATCAATGCTCAAATCTTCATAGATAATTTCTTAGGAGGAGTGTGAAGAATTGAAAAAGATGATCTATGTTAGATATAGGGGTCTTATGTTTTTTACATCAAGCATCTAGGTGTAGGATGTTGATAGGAACAAATTTGGCATAGATGGCAAATTATGCATTTTCACTTGTAATGCCACTATTGAGCCAAAATAGAGTAAGAGGCTAAACTCGTGCCAATTAGAGTGTAGACAAGTGTAATGTTTTTGTTTGATGAATTCCAAGAGGTCCAATAGGATTAAGAGGTGGAACCATGTGAGGTCCAATAGGAAATTGAGGTGTGCTTGAATATAGTCCAATAGAATTAAGAGGTGCATGGATCAATGGACCAATAGGATCAAGAGGTGACAAAGTATGGTCCAATCATAGTTAAGCATAGTGGTAGGTCGTGGATCTACTTGTATCATTGTACTCCTCATTTTGAAGCTAATTGATTTGGTGATTATATGGATTTTGAGTGTTACTGGATTTCTAGCTTTCTCTCTCTACCCGAGAGCTCATGATGCATTTTCTCTCTTTACCCAAGGAGAGCAGCCTGTTTTTACTTAGATTATTTTTTGAATAATTCCCACACGTGTGAGTGGGCGGGACGCGTGTCCCGTCGACTTGCCTCGTGGCGAGGCCAACTGATCCTTATCAACTAATAGGACTCACAGTACAGTAGCACAGTGATTCTACTTTAATTTTAACTCTCTCCCTTAAAGTAGAGTCTACTTTATACAGTCATATACATAGCTTTAAAGTTAACAAACTTTAAGTACAGAAAGCTTTGATCTAAAGTTATCAAACTTTTCTCCAACAAGTGGCCTAGTGACAATATCAGCTAGTTGTTCTTCTGTGCTACAATGAACAACATGAATTTCACGACTCAGCAGCCTCTCACATATAAAGTGATATTGAATCTCAATGTGTTTAGTTCTCGCATGGAACACTGGACTCTTTGCTAGCTGAATGCCACTCTGACTGTTGCTATGTAATGTTGTGAGATTTTTCTGCTTCATGCCAACTTCTTCCAAGATTTGTCTCAACCATATAGCTTCTTGTGCAGCACTACACATTACCTTATGCTCTGCTTCTGTGGTGGAAAGAGCAATTGTACTTTGCTTCTTACTAGACCACGAAAAGCAATTACCACAAAACTGGAATATATATCCTGTGGTGGATCTACGATCATCATAGTCACCTCCCAAGTCCGCATCCACATAGCCACACAACTCAGGTAAACCATCATGCTTCCTGTAAATCAAGCCATACTCTGAAGTGCCTTTCACATAACACAAAATACGTTTAGCTGCCTTCCAATGCGTTTCCATAGGTGCTGTCATAAACTGACTTACAATGCCAACAACATAGCATATATCTAGTCTAGTTGTGGTAAGGTAAATCAAGCTCCCTACTAACTGTCTATATAGCATAGCATCAAATGACTGTGACTCATCAAGCTTAGAAAGCTTTTTACCTAGTTCAGTAGGAGTGTTTACTGGTTTGCAATCCTGCAACCGAAACCTGTGCAGCAACTCTTTGACATACTTCACCTGTGTTAAACCCACTTCATGTCCTTTTTGCCACACTTCTACTCCAAGGCTGAGATCCGTCATCTCAAATTGTTCCATGAGGTCTTTCTTGATCATGCCTATCATCTCTTGATTATTTCTCGTAATAATCAAGTCATTAACATAAAGAAAAATCAAAGCAACCACACCATCAAAGCATAAGACATATAGATTTGGATCAGAATGTGTTCTCATCATCCCCTTTGAACGAAAGTAGGCATCAATCCTGCTATACCACACACGTGGTGCCTGTTTAAGACCATAAAGTGCTTTCTTCAAGCGACATATTTTATTTTCCAGTCCTTTCGTTATAAAGCCTTCAGGTTGATTTAGGAACACCTCTTCTTCTAACTCACCATTTAGAAAAGCTGATTTCACATCCATCTGATGCAAAGGCCAACCAAAATGTGAAGCTAAAGCAACAAGTAGACGTAGAGTATTCCACTTACATACTGGCGCAAAGGTCTCCTCATAGTCAATGCCTTTACTTTGTGCATACCCTTTGATCACCAATCTTGCCTTGTGCTTGCTATACTTCCATCTGCATGATACTTAGTCATGTATACCCATTTGCAACCAATGGTTTTCTTGCCAACTGGTGGTTCTACTAAGTCCCATGTGCTATGCTTAGCAATTGACTCCATCTCCTCTCCATGGCCTTGACCCAAATGTCATCATCCTTTGCTTCACCATAAGTCGAAGGTTCTTTGCTTTGAATAATGCTAGATAGGAGAGCATAATTTGCTTCATACCTTTTAGGTTGTGTCTTCTCTCTTGTTGATCTTTGTAGCTCTCCCTGGTTAAATGATCCTGAAAAGTCATCCATGTCACGGCTCTCCAACAATCTCTCAAACCACTTAGGGAGCTTCCTGTCAGGTGATCGGCCTCCTGGTGAAAATGTGTCCCATGGTACATCCTTCTCCTTGAGTTTGTCACCTGCAACTTCAATCCTTCTTGCACCAAAAGGTCTGTCCCTACCTCTCCAACCCGTCTCTTGAGGTTGAGTAGTAGTATCTTGAGATGTATCCTCTTTTTCATCACTTGGAAGGTCAATGAATGGATCATCATCAGGTGGTATCTTCACTATACCATCTTTCCCACTGGATGTATCTATCTTCTCAGCATCCTCGTCTTCATACATCTTGGATTCATCAAAGATAACATCACGACTTGCATGGATTTTGTTTTCCACTGGATCAAAACATCTATAGCCCTTCACACGATCATCATATCCTAGGAATATGCACTTTGATAGCTTTTACATCTAGTTTACGTCTCTCTTTCTTAGGAACATGCACAAAGGCCTTACATCCAAAGATTCGCACGTGGTTCACCTTTGGCTTCTTCTTCGTGAATGCTTCAATCTCAGCTAGCATAGATCTGGCACTTTCCACAATCGTACGATTCTTGCGCTCAGCTACAACATTGAGAGCAAGAGTGTGAGCTTGCGTAAATTGTCTTTTAATCCCACATTGGTCACAAAGATCATCGAAGTCATTAGACTTGTACTCACCTCCACTATCTGATCTTAGAAATTTGATCTTCCTACTTGTCTGATTTTTGACCAATGCTTTGAAGCTCTTGAAGTTGTCAAATGCATCTGATTTCTTCTTCAAGAAATAGATCCACGTCTTACGTGACATATCATCAATAAAGGTCATGAGATAGAAGGCTTTACCCAAGGACATGGTCCTCAGGCACATAAATATGTGTGGATTAAATCCAAGATGTTATTTGCTCTTGCAACACCACCTTTATTGAACTTCTCTCGATGTTGCTTCCCATATACGCAAGATTCGCACATCGATTTCAAGTGATCTTCTATGGTAGGCAATCCTGTTTACCATCTCCAATCTTCTCATCAAACCAAGGCTTCCCAAGTTCAAGTGACCAAGCCTCTTATGCCACAACTCAGTTTGCGATGGAATGGACGATACAAGTCCATGTTGCCCCTTTATTGTAGCATTCAACCTGTACAATTTTGTATTGGTCTCCCTTACTCCATCCACAATAACTTTGAACTTTTGGTTCGCATCTTTCACAAAGCAACGATCATGGGCGAATTCTACTTTCAACTTTTGATCAGTAATGACTCCAACAGAAAGTAGATTTTTTTTCAAACTTGGTACGTAAAGTACCTCCCTGATCATCCTACTTTTGCCATTAGGTAGTTGGATTGAAACAGTGCCTATCCCCTTGATCTTGCACACCTCACCATTTGCTTGTGAAACAAATGTTCCATTATCCAACACTTTCAAGCTATTGAACCAATTCTTGTTACCTATAATGTGTCTTGTGGCTCCCGAGTCAATATACCATGCTTGATCAACTTGATTAGATGACAATGCATATATGAAGATGCTAGAGTCTTCAATCTCACCCTCATCAACAAGGTTACCTGCTTGTTTTGGTTTCCCCTTGCCTTGTTCCGCCAGAAATTTGCGACATTCACTCTTCCAATGGCCCTTTTTACCACAATGGAAGCACTTTCTTTATTTTTGGGCTTACTGGAAGATCCCTCATCCTCCTGAGACTTGGCAAATTGCTGCTTAGACTTCTTCTTGCCCTTGCCTTGCCTTGTTTTTGGCGTGTCGCAAGTGCTTGATCGTTAGTATTTGACGTCTAGCTTTCACCATTTCTCGCCGTTGCTCTTCCTGCATCAAGATTCCTGTGAGCTCGTCAAAGGTTGGCAATATTCTCTTGATATTCCACTCACAAATATCTGATAGGGTTCTGCAATGCCGCACAATGCATTGTGCACCAACTCCACGTCACGTATGCGCTCACCAATAGAATGCAGCTCATCCCTCATTGTCTTGATTCTGGTTATGTACGTCTGAATGTGCTCTCCTTGTTCCATGTGAGCACTATTCAGCTTTGACTTCAAAAACATGATTCTTGATGGATTTGACGTCTCAAACTGCTCCTTTAGCACATCCCATGCCTGTCTGGGTGTAACAGCATCACAAATGTGGGTAATGATGTGGTCCTTCACTGACAAGTTAATGAAGGTCAAAGCTTTCCTCATCTTTTATCGACACTTTAATATCCGCTTCATTTGGCGGCCTTCTCTCATCACCTGTGATGACTTCCCACACATATTTCTCCATTAGTATGTTTTTCATTTTGAATTTCCACACTGCATAGTTGGAAATCCTGTCCAATTTGCTACTTTCACTCAAAATGGACTCTCCCATGTTTGCCATTGCAAAACGGCTTGAAACTTTCACCATAGGCTAAAAGTAGTATGCCGAGGCCAACAATGATGTTAGAACTTGAAAATAATGACCTGCACTTTTCCCTTACAGGCCACTCGCCGCTTTTCCACCAATTTGAAAGCCAAATCGGCGTCGCCTTCTGAAATGCACTCAATCGTCAACTCCCAACTACGTGCCCAATAAAA